>OY757925.1:3630661-3708161 GCA_963585895.1 Sepioteuthis lessoniana
ACCCTGTATTGGCACAAAGCTGTTGTATATTGGTTCTAGCTGGTCGTCCTACCTTTGCTCATCCATGTGAGGGGGGGGGTCGCTTATGAGTTTGTCCCTACTTCTCCAGCAGTTTCCCGCATATCTGGTTCGTCTAATTTGGATAGTTTTGTGATGGGTGGTAGGTGGCCGTACAGCTGGTGCTTTGTCGGGTGCTGCCTCCTGGACTTCTATGGGCTAAATATTGTTCTTCCACAAAAACGTTTTTGGCATTAAAAAACCTATCACACACTTCAATATCATTACCACTAAATGTTGTAGATCTAGACATGCCCAGACTTACATTCCTTTTGTGCCAGTTTGCTACATTCACTTATATAAGGAACTGTTTATATTTGTCACTACATAACCTACATTTGTGGCTATTAATAGTATTCCAGTCTTTGTGAGTTCTTTACATCATATTGTTAGCTGGTGGTATTTCTCTGGAATCTGAGTGAGTGCAAAACTCTTCTGAAATTTCTAGCCCATCTTAACAATACTGAATAGTCTCAATTTATCCTCCAACTCTTTTAGCTTCCTTTCTAAGCCTTTGAAGATTGTGCCTAGTGTACCAATTTACATCACCCTCATGTTCCACAGCTGTCTCAGTTCTCTGGCAAGGTCTAAGTACTTGTATCTCTTTTTTCTTTCTTTAATTTTCACTGTGGTCTGCTGGGATGGCAAAATCCTCTATACAGTAAGTTCATTTTCTTTTTCTTAATTATCTCGAGGTGATTTGTTTGTATCTCAAAATCTCCAAGAATTTTATGCATCTCATTCCCGAGGATGGATTCTGGTTTATGTATAGACACTTTGGTAGTATAATCAAGTTTCATTTTTTTGCTCAATTCCCAGTGGATCACCTTTCCCACCCAGTCATGTCTAGTCATATTGCTTTTTTGCTACATTCACTTACAATGTGATTAATCATTTTATCTTTTTCACCACATAATCTATATTCATTATTCTGTTGCGCATTATCGATTTGGGTTTTAGTATAATTGGTCTTTATAACATTGTTTTAGTGCTGCTGTTAAAAGAGATTCAGTTTCTTTCTTAATATTTCCTTTTCATAACCATGTCCAGGTCGTCTTCTGTGAGATTTTTTTCAATTTGTTGCTTTAAGTAACCATACAGTTGTTTTACTTCCTATTTGTGTTTCCTGTTTTTGTTGTTGTTTTGTTTGTCCTTATATTGTCGGTGCTGTTACTGGCCATTATTATCTTTTTTTTTAATCCTTTTTATGTAGTCCTCTAGTTCTTATATTGATGCATCCATGTTATCTTCAATGCTGGTTAGTTCTCTTCCTCCTTCTTTTTTTGACTTATATAATCTATGTCATCACTCAGATGTAAGGCCTTGTGCATCATCATTAAATTTCTTGTTCTCTGGTCCATTTGTCTGAGTTCCTTCTTTGTCCATTTTAAGAATGGTCCCGAGTATCTTACAAGAGGAACAGCCTTGGTGTTTATTCCTTTGATGAGATCTTTACTGCAGAGTTTGGTTTTGAGAAGTTTTATTGTTCACCTGAGGTACTCTTTTCTTATTTTTTCTTTCATCTCTGCTTCTTTGATGGTATCTGCTTCCAATATACCCAAGTACTTGTAATTTTCCTTTTCTCCAAACATTCTGGTTCTTTCTTGACTTGTCAGTTTTATTCCTTTATTATTTGTATTATTATTATTATTATTATTATTATTATTAATCAATTGTCATAAAAACCCTGATGAAATAAGAATAACAATAATGAAAGTTGTAGAAGTCACTACTCTGACATGTGGGGTAAACAACAAGAACAACACTTAGCAGTTCAACGGCCCCAGCTGGCAGACGAAAAGTAAAATGGGCATTAACCCAATACCGAACCTGTAACATATTAAGCAAACCTGTATATACTCACCCTAATATACCTATTCACTGGACCAGCAACCAATCTCCGTCCACAGAATGGAATTTGCCACTTGAAAGCAATGCCCCAATGTCCATATAATCTCGCCTCATTACTTATGCAAACAAGTATTTATTCACTGCTAACGAGGATTACAAACAAATTCCAACAAAAGTGAGAAATGAGGATATAAAATGTTTATTCCAATAGTTTTTACAATAACAAAATGAAAAATTTTTAATGATGAAAACAGTTGCAATAAATTGAACAAGTATCATAAAATGTTCTTGGAATTAATGGTTATAGCATACAATTCCATTATCTCTCTTCGTCATTGTTCAGGTTATGGTATACAATTCCATTATTTCTCCTTGTCATTGTTAGAGTATAGGTGTAGATAGACAACAATTGTCTTCATTGGAGATTGTGCAAATATATATATATATATATATATATATAACTCTTAAGAAACAACTATACAAAAAAATGTAAGATGAACCTACAATAAATGTGATTCCTATAGGCATAAAATAATCCTAGACAGGTTGAAATGCTTTTAAAATCAATCAACAAGTGGACTCATATGGAATACAAAAAATAGATATGATTGAGTAGGAAAGCTGGTTCACTAGGATCGGTACAAATCAAGCGAAAACATCAGAAATGCAAACCTGAATATCAAAGAATACAAGACATACAAGCCTCTGGAATTTGGAAATTCGACTGGATAATCCATTCCTTGCTAGAAGACTTGATGTACCTATTATGAATAAAAAGAAAAATAGACCTCAAATAGTAGATTTTGCTGTTTCTTAAAACAACAGAGTAAAATTGAAAGAAAGTGAAAAAAAATAAATATCCTCAAACAAATTATTATTATTATATTTTCAAACAATGAAAAATAATGAAAAAATAATACTAACCCTTCTATCATTGCATATTACTTATAACATTAAAATATGATAAAATAAGAACAATAATAAAAACTAAAATATTTCTATGATAAAATAACAGTATTTAATAGTTACAATATCATTTACTTATGATAATCATAGCTCTTGTTATGTCATCATATCATCATCATAATTATCAATAATGCAATTTGAACGAAGAAATCATTAGTGGCAGGAACTCTGCTATCATAGCATTCTATCCTTTGGAAATCATTATCAGTTTTTATTTTGTCAGAAAAATAATAATAATTGGTAAAAAAAATAAAATACAACTAACATGACTAATCGATATTCTTTTATTGAAAAAGTCATTGTAATGCTGCAGATTTTGTGAAATCTAAATGAACTGAGTGGCATTAGTTTGTTTTGCCAATTTTTCTTTCAACCCAGCAATTTCAATAAAGCCAAATTTGCCTGTCCTTCTTTGTAAAAGTCTAATCAGTGGTTTTTTTTTTTAAATTTTATTTCCAATTTGATGTAAAAATGTGCAATAATCTTTATTTTAACAAGTTAACCAATAAATTTCCTGTTGTACTGGGGATATAGGCTGCTTTTTAGCCATTATTAACATATGAATTGTTTTGATAAAATAATGTCTGAAAATATAGAAAGTAATTGAAATCACAGTACTAAAATGAATGAAACATTTGATACAAAGTTATCCTCTTGATAGCGGTAACTGTTAAGGCACTTGACTGAAGAATGCAGAAGTATGAAGTTCAACCTTAGAGAATGTATTGGTTATTTTACATTAATAGGTACTTTATGCCAGCACTAAACAAAGTGTCGGTATGCATACCATTGCTGGTATGTAAGTCATCAACTGCCAGTATGTAGTAAGTTTCCAGTTTTGCATATCATCATGATATATATAACATGTAATGTAAAAATGAAAATGTATAAAATCTTTCTTTATTTTTAATAGTATTCCTTTCAGATGATGTGATACGATACCACTGATAAAAATACTTGGAACTTCATCTGAAATAAAAGCTATACACAGAATCACTTACTATTAATACATGACACATTGGAAAAGTATTCTGCCGATATGCCATATCAGATTGTTTGGGAAGCACTGCTTTAGGCAATAGTTTTCTGGTTAGTGGTAATGGAAATTAATAAGACTTGTTGACCATAACTCATTCAAAATGAAGAATTCTTTGACATTAAACTAATACCATTTGCTACTGTTTGTCATTCTTGATAAACCAAGGTCTGTTAATTTAATTTAACTGCAACAGTTCCTGTACAAAAAATTGTTTCAAATAATATGAAGTCTTATGGACATGACTAATTTTTAGGTGTATTTTGTCTGTTTAAATAACCTGTAATGGTCTCTAATTATTGTGTATCAGCAAATCTAAAAATAGAAAAAGCCCCACTTGTGTGATGGTTTCCACAAATACATTTTCTCTTTGTTACCACCAAAAATTCGTGAGTATATATAGACCAAATCTGTATCAAGAGTTAGTAAGAGTATAATAGTCTCAGAATATGTACTAACCAAAGGTATTAGTCCCAGAATTTCATGACAGTAAATAAATTTTATCCTCTAAAGAGTTTCAGGACTCACATGCAAGTAAGCATTTAAAAAGAATAAAAACATTTACAAACACTGTACACATACTAAAATTCATTATAACACTACATATATTTTATAAACTATTGCTCATTACCATTGAAATAATGCATAAAAAAAACAATGTCTGTTTCTACTCAAGATCTTATTTGATTTGCAGTTTTTATTTATTTATTTTTTTTTCCCAATATTATGCCTGGCAAAATAGAGATAATTACTGGCAGTTAATGTTGTAACAAAAATCTTCTAATCTCTTTGTTAGATTTTACTATCGTTATTATTTGTGTATAAGATTCACTATTTTTCCCAGATTTTTCAGCCTAAAAGTTAGGGCTACATATTCTCAAGAACTATATAATTAACTTTTTTCTGGCTGCATGTTCCACCATATTTGGGATGGAATGACCAAAAGTAAGTTATATCTATAGTCCCAACTAATGTGTTATATATTGTTATAGAGAATTATCCACTGGAATGTTTGTTAGTTTATTATTTTTCCTAATGTGAATTTATTTTCGCTGCAATTTTGTTGCATTTTTGTGTGAACATGTCTGTGAGTTTGTTCTAAATTCGGTGTAAATTTTGTGTTTTAAGACATTGTAAATTCTATGAAGTTTGAACTAATAAAGAGTTCAACAATTGTTAGATTTAGATGGTACAATTTCTAAAAAGTCAGTGTGTATTATCTGAAAAAATTATTTTTCCAGGTATAGGTATGTGTTATTCATAAATAATTATCTTATAGTTCAACATCTTTTTGTCTCTGTCACTGTTTAACTTAAATATGGCTAGAGCTTTTGAGAGCCACATTTTTCTTGTTACAACTAAGACCCGGAGCTTGTTCTTAACATATTAAGTTTTGAAATTTCCAAAACTTTTACTGTTTTTAGCAAGTAGTTAAATTTACTATGTAAGTATGTCAAACAGAACTCTTAATTTTTGTCCATTGTATTAACTAAACCAAATTGTTACCCATTTCTTTAACTGTATAAAGTAGACATCCTCTGAAAATGACTAGCTAATGTTAAGTTCTTTTTTTTTATCGTTAAGGGTTTTCGGACTATTGTCTTGATCTTTATTGTTATTGCCACAATGTTTCAGCCGACATGTCCTCCGGCCTTCTTTAGGTATTTGTCAAACTTGGTAACCTTCACGGAACTTCGAACTATATCCTTTATTGAATCCACAGGGGTCGCCTATTCTGATTCCATCAGCCATAACCGGGTACAAGTGTTAAGTATTCCTGTATTGTTACTCGCCTGCAGTCAGGATTGAACCTGCAACCTCCAGATGGTTATCTCCTAAGAAGCTTCCCTAAGCTTCTAAGGAGAGAATCATCTGGAGGTTGCAGGTTCAATCCTGACTGTAGGCAAGTTAGAAGACAGGAATACTTAACACTTGTACCTGGTGATGGCTAATGGAATCAGAACAGGCGCCCTCCCCCCATGGATTCAGTAAAGGACATAGTTTTAAGTTCCGTGGGTTCCTGAGTTCGACAAACACCTGAAGAAGGCCGGAGGACATATCAGCCAAAATGTTGTGGAAATAACAATAATGATGAAGAAAATAGTCCGAAAACCCTTAATGTTAAAAATCACCAAGCTTCGTCTCAGAAATTTAGACAACTAATGTTAAGTTCATTTTTTCAGTCACCAGAAAATGAGAAATTTAAAGAAATGATGTGGTCATCTTTACATTTGTAGTATAAGCAATGACCACCATAAATTATGATATGACTAATATAAACTATAACCACCACCATAAATAATGATCACAAATGTTAGCTTTTCAATGACATTTATTAGCATATAAGTCTTCAAAAAATCCTAGTTCATTTTTGTTTGCTTAAGATTCTGCTTGTAATGGTGGGTTTTCACTTAGTTTTTGAAAATTAATATTCCAGGCAAATAAATTTTATGGCTGCATGCTGTTGAGTAGAAATGCTATGGAATTAACGTGGCAGCAAAATTAAAAATCTGTTAATAGGATTTATTTTTTCCAGATAAAACTTGCCTAATTATGTATCAATCCATTCATCAAATACCATACTTGTAAAATCCAATATAACTAAGAAAGAAAAGTTTTATATCATTTTTCAAGACAATGATGTGGGATTAATTTTTTTCCCTTATTTCAGTCAAAAGAAGAATATGATTAAAACAATAATACTCAGTTTGCTATTATGGGGAGTATAATATATCTTTGTAGATTTTGTATGCAAATAATGTTTAATGCATTCCTATAATAAAAATCATTTTCCATTATATTTCTTTAGTAAAAGGTAATTTTTAACTTGGGTACAGGGCAACTTCTTTGATATCCTTTGATCTGTATTTCTCAAAACTAACTCAAGAAATTGAATTATATTGTATCATAATTAACTCATTTGAGAATTCTAAACAATTTCATTTAATTGAATATTGTTTCTACAAAGATTTTTTTCCCTCACAAAACTATTCATGTATCATTAATTCATTCCTAGAAGTTTGGTTATAGTATACAGTAGCTGAAGTACCCATCTATGCAGGGTATGATTGATTGATTTCAATATGTCAACCCCTTAAAGTTATTTTATGCTTAGAGGTTAGGGAATCACATTCATATTTACATGTTTGGTACAGTTGTTTTTTAAAGGTTTTTGTTTTCAAACAGTCCTATCAAATAGAAATAATTTTCAAACAGATCTATTTGACCCAGAGATGGGGCCATAACAGATACTACTACCTAGGATTCAGAGTGGACCTGGGAGTAATGATAATGAAGTAATACTCCATGCTCCCAGATCTCCAGATCTGGAGCTTCACCATCAGATACAGTTTAGTGTCATACCCACAGTAAGAGGTTGAAACTTAGATTGCATCAGATTATAATGAAAATACACTTGGTTGTCAATTAAGAATAAATGAGGGTCAAGTTTTATTATAAATGATAATTCAAGATAACAAAAATGATATTTTTTGTCTTATCTTATAAAGTTTATATGTTTTGTGAGAGATTTTTATGAGTTTTATTGAGAAATATAGCTTTTTTGAAATGTTATTTGTTGATTTAAATGTTCTATATTTTCTTGTGATTGTTAGTAGTAATGAAAGAATCTTGTTCATGAATTGTTTTATATCTCTTATATGCTTGATTAAATTTAAATAACTATTCTATTAAGATAAATAATTCATTGTTTTTGTTTTGTTTTGAAGTTTAAAAATTTAGATTCTGTACAATTAGTTATATCCTGCAGTAACATGGTTGGTTATATAACTTCTCTTGATGAGAACGGTCGCTTTTTATTACCAAGCACAACATTTATTAAGCTAAATCCTTTACCTTAGCCCAGTAAAAGTATTCATACCAAATTTGTTAATTCAACATTAAACCATTTAGCCATTTATAGTAGTGAGACAGTGGAATTTTTTCCTCTAGTTTCTTTTAAACATGAGAAAATTAAATAAATTTTGCTATACCAGCTTTTTGTCAATCATTTATTTAAGTTCAAAAAAGATGCCAAGTAAAATGATGATATGGGTTAAAAGTGTAATAAATTAGAATCCTTCAGTTTTATTATTCTTAAATATGTCTAATATTATTGAATTGGATTTTGTCAAAATAGGGGGATATTTAGGAAACTGATAGAGATAGAAAACTGAATAATAAAAGCGGACAGTAAAAGAAATAAATCTTTTTATATAAGAGAGCTGAATAACTGAATGCAAAGAATAAATAAATGATTAAGAAAAATATTGTAACAAGCAATGAATTAAAAGGAAGGGGGCAAAAAGTAGAAAATTCAATGAAGAAGAAAAAAAAAAAAATTGAAAAGAAAAGGTGAAAGAAAAAAAATAATGCAATTTTAAAATGAGAAACGAAACAAAAAATTAATCAAATGTAAAAGGTGAAAAATTAAAGATCATTAGAAAAAAAAATGAATGAAATAATAAAAATATAAACAAAAAAATGGGGAAATTGACAGGAAATGATGAAAGAGAAAGTTAAAGGTTAAAATATTGAGGATAGAAAGAGAAGTATCAAGTAAATTCTAAAGAAAAAAAATAAAAATGAAATGTTAATATTATAAAAAGAAAAATGGCTTGGAAAAACAATATAAAAAGAAGAAAATTCTCAGGTGATAGAATGATAGAAGGAAAATTTTTCCCTTGGGTAAAACTGAAGCCTTAAAGAAAATAAAATAAGAAGATTCTCTTGCAGGAAAGCAAAAAATGAATAAAAGAAAAGCATCAAATATGAAATGAAAGTCTTGAAAAGCTAGGTGAAATGAAAATATTAAATAATGAAGAAAATTTTATTACCTTTTCTGCTAAACTGATAAAGAGTTGTTTGCAGCTTTAAACAAAACTTTGGTTTATCAGGTGTGGAAAAATATTCTATTTTTCACATTTAAACAAAAAACAACTTTTTATTGCCATAAGTAAACTACGATGTATCAAGAATAGGTGTGTCAGTTCAATTTCCCTATTTCATTCTTTTTCATGTCATTTCTTTTGTCATTGTGACCTTAACAACTTCATCAGATTAACACAACCTGACATTGTTTTTAATGTTTCCATTTTCAGCTGTACCAATTGCTAATTCATTAGAGGGAGAAAAATGGAATTAGAATGAGATGGGCTTTCATTTATCGGTTTTTCTCTCTCTCTCTCTCTCTCTCTTAATTGTCATTGTTCTTCTTATTTATATTCTTTATACATATTTCTTGTTATTCATATTCTTTGTATTAGCTTTCTTTCTTGGAGTTCTCTTGGTTAGCTATTCCTTCTTTTTTTTCTTGATATTTTTTGTTTCATTCTTTTCATTAAGGAAGCTATAGTTCTTTGTATTCATTTTATTTTTGTTTTCTTTCTTTCTTTCTCTTTATTCTCTTTCATGCTCTCATTCTTTTTCTTATCCTCCTTTGCTCTTTCTTCCTCTTCTTTACTCTTTCATTCTCTCCTTTTGTTCTGATTTTAGTTTGTTGCTTTTTTGTTCTCATGTTGTTGTCTTTCTTCTTTTGTTCTCTTTCTCCTCTTTTTGCTCTCCTTCTTCTTCTCTTTTCATTCTGTTTCATGCTCTCGTTTTTTTCTTCTATTCCTTTGTTCTTTCTTTCTTTTCTTTTGTTAGCTATCTTTTCCTCATTTTGTTCTATTTCTTCGGCTCATTTCATTCTCTTTTTTCCTCCCTTTTTGCTCTCTTTCTTTCACTCATTTTTCTTTTTCTTCTTTCTCTCCTTTTCATCTTTCTGCCTTTCATTTTGTTCTTCTATTGTTTCTTCTCTTTCCTTCTTGTTTTATTTTCTTCCTGTCCTTTTAATTTGACCTTAATTCTATCATTTTTATTTGAGTTCCTTCCTTTTTATTTCAAGCGCCTTTATTCTTAATATTCCACCACATAAAGCCTTTCTTCTATTTCTTGCTATCTCATTCATTCTTGTCAGTTTTTTTCACAATCTTTTGAGTCACTTTATTTATTATTTTATTCCTATTTAAACATGCTACTTCTTGTTGTTCTTCTTCTATCGTTTCCATTTCTCATGTTTGCCACTCATTATCTGAACGCCTGATAGTTTACAATGCTTGCTTTAATTTATAAAAGTACCCAGTCAAATCTAACAACAGAAAAATTTTTTTTTTATTAACAGCATCAGCTGATATGCAGCTCAAGAATTCATTTGTGCTTTCATCCTCTTGAAATAAAACTCT
Organism: Sepioteuthis lessoniana; assembly: GCA_963585895.1. NCBI lineage: Eukaryota > Metazoa > Mollusca > Cephalopoda > Myopsida > Loliginidae > Sepioteuthis > Sepioteuthis lessoniana. The sequence continues at coordinate 3,640,793 of OY757925.1, forward strand.
GACAACAAACTATTTCCATCGTTCCCCAATCACATTTTTCGCATTTTCATTTCTGTTTTTCTTATGTCAACTGGACAAGTATCAAAATATTTTCAGATAACTTCTTTTGCCTTTTCTTGCATGTCATCCTGATTGCATCTGACAACAAACTTTTAATTTCTAATAACATTTGTTTTATTACCATTTTTTCCTTGTCTATTTGTCAAGACAGTGTCAGTTGCATTTAAATTTGATATTTTTGCTAATATTTGATTATGGAATGAGAATTAATTCTATGATTCTCAAGTTTATTGATCTAAGACCAGGATGTGGTTATCTTGACCAGCTATTAATTATCTTGAATAAAGTTCAAACGATTGTTTTTAATCATCATCATGACTCATTGAAATATAGTGTATTTATCAACATCATTCAGGTTGGTGATTAAACAAGCAAATAACAACTTTACTGAATTTTCCTCAGTTTATTTTAATTTTAATATAATTCTCAAATAAAATCTCCAATGACCAAATAATTTAACTGCTGAAAAATATTTTTTTCCCCTCTGATATTCTTTTCATGCAGTGATGTCATCCTTATCATCATCTTTATATCAGTAACGAAAGTCTTTTGGAGTTTAGCTTTTATATAAGTTCTTTTTATACTTCAATCTATTTCAGCATTTTATTAAATATCATGATTTATAGTTTTCTATGTGTTTATAAGGTCCAAAGATTGATCTTTTAAAATTCTTTAATATATCATATATCTAGCAGTAAACTATCAAACTTTTAAGATACTTTTTTCCCTCTTGAATCTCTGAAACTGCTTGCATGGTGAGTGACTGACAATTCCTTCAAAGACTTTTCTTGTAGAAAAGAGAGAAGAAAGAGAAGAGAACAAAAGTATTGGAGTATCTATGGGTTAAAACATCAAGTTTCAATTTTACTTTTTTTTCTTTTTATGGCAACTCTGTTTTTTTTTTGTTTTAATTTGATTTTATTATTATTATTTTTTTACCATCAAGGAGAAGTGTATTATTAATACTAACACTAACTCCCCATGCCCTAACCCTGCTGGAGCTATAAAATATACTGGTTGCACCTCTGCAGAGGGGTAAAACCTCCTAATGGAGGCCACCTGTTGGCTGTGGGTTGTTACTCATAATACCTGAGGTTGGGATCCTAGTGATCGAGCAATCTGTGATCCAGATATTAAGTCCTTATTTTGTTTTGATGGGTGGTAAGAAAAACCCAATCTGATCTGATTTATCAGCTAGTCATGTCATCCTGTAGAATTAAATCCAGTCCATATTTTACAAATTGCTCTTATGGCAAACAAATACCCAACTCTTTTTATCTTAAAAGTTATAGAAGAGAAACTGTTGATAAAAATTATTTCAGCCAGTTTATTAATACATGTGAGATCATTTATGTAATAAAACAAAATTTATCATTAATTTGCCATAACCAAAATAGCCACCCACCCCCAAGACCAACTGCCTCTACCCCTAAAATGGGGATAATGCATTGCCAAAGTATGAATTCTTAAGATTGTAAGCCTTGCTCCTTAAAAAACATGCTTTTGTTTATGTTAAATAAATTCTGTCTTATTTTTATCCACCAGTCATTTTTTTTAAATAAACAAACTGTAAACCTGCCTTGGGTCAGTGGGTAGGGATTTATAGCTAGTCATACCAAAGTAGGTATTAGTGGGGACTAATAAGTCAATAAAAATCATTAAAGATCCCTAGAACTCATTGCTTTCACAACAAAGGTAAAAACAATATATTTTCAAGTTATAATTCTCCAGAAGCTGGAAAAAGACAAAAAGTTACAGAAAAAAATGCAGTGTTTTCTGGCTACATTTCAGCTTATATATTGTTAAACCAAAATATATAGATTCAGATTTTTAACTTGATTGATACAAAATTATCCTTACCAACTATCAATCTTGATAAGTCCTATAGACGGCATCCAATGTCTTAATCTAGCTGATGAATGTACGTTTCACTGGTCAGCCAACATTGGTGTGTCCATGTATTGGAGTCCATAAGAGAACTTTGCTTATGAGTTCATCCTTACTTCTCTAGCAGTGCCCAGCAAATCTTGCTTATCATGGATGGTTTGTAAGATCGAAGTCAGTGGTCAAACAGCTACTGTCTTGTAAGCTGCTTCTTTCAGGATATCTTCAAAACATCAACCTTGTCTTCTTCCCATCAAGTTTTTCTCTATGCAATTTATTAAAGTGCAAGTGGTGCAACTATACCGTATTAGTGACATGGCTGCAGCTTGGAAGAATTTCATTTTAATAAAAATTTTATTTGCAATATCACAGAAAAGTGCATGTCAAATTTATAATAATTTACAGTTAAAGTACTTTTAAAAACCAACAAAGTATTCTAATAAGAAGTATTTGGCTAAAGTTATATTTAATCTCATATCGTTTATTTTATCATTAGAGTTGATCAGGTCAAGTAATGCTGTACAACCTGTTGCATGTTAGTTGGAGAGAGTATGTATACCACGTAGTAACCACTGATATATTGAGATAATCTGTGGAAGGGAATTATTCAATATGGCGCCCTGACAACCCTGATAGATTATGGGAACATCAACATCACAAATGATAATGCCAAGGGTCATTAACTTAGGGATAACCTGCAGATGGCAATACACATTATTATCCAAAAAAGAAGAATTTACTACAATTTGGTAACATTAATAAATATTATATGGCTTTGCTATACATTTGATGTTTGTTATTTATGGCTTTTGAATAACTTTAATAGGCGTTTGTTTTTGTAATCAGGAAAATGAAGGTGAGTTTCCATAGGATTAGGCAATGTCTCATAAAAGAATAAATGGTTCTTTTGTTCTACATAATCCATAATTAAATTATTGGATTGGCAATTAACCCAGTGGTGGGTATTCATTTCAAATAGACAATCCACAGCACTATCCAGTAATTACTCCAAGATGATGAATGACTTGATTTATTATCTCAGAATAAATACTGAATCCAGTGGCAGGTAATCAATTCTAGTAAGTGCTTCACATGGCAATTCAGTAATTAGTCTAAGAAGGAAAAAGAAAAAAAATTCAAGAGTATATGTTCAGTTCCAATTAGAAATCCACAAAGCAATCTGGTAATTTATCTAAAATGGAAAAAAAAGCAAGTAAACAATAAAAAGTCTTATTTTTTAAATTCCGATTGGAAATCCAAGCCAAAATCCACTAATTTGTTCAAGATGCAAAGAGAGGAAATAAGATAGAATATATAATTCAGCAATTACCTTAAGATGATGAGTTCGTTTATTTGCAGATTTTATAGTTTTCTTTTTATTCAATGTTGATCTTTATTAATATGAAGGAAGCTGTTCATATCTTTTCATATGTTTATTATCAAAACATATAAGATGTTGGTTTATCTATGTATTGTCTTTGTCATCTATATTGCACAAGTTCCTCACCTGCTGAAAAAAAACAAACATTTATTTCTATCTACTGAAATCATTGAATATACTGAATCTTAGACTATTAGTTTTAACACTATAAATGATAGGAGGCAGTTTCATTTTTTTTGTACTATTTATTTATCTCTCTCTCTCTCAATATATATATATATATATATATTTTTTTTTTTTTTTTTTTTGTGTGAGAGAAAGATAATAAATAATAATGTAATCTTTTTCATAAAAAGAAAAAAATCGGAACTTGACTGGTGTGAAGTGTACTGACAAATTATCATCTCCCTTGGGCATGTCCTTTAAATGGCTCATGGACTGTAATGTGACAATCTCAAAAAAACTGTTCTTGTTCTCTTTTTCCTATGTTTTTGAATAGTAGAGATGTTGTCTCTTACCCTTCCATTCAATAGTAAAGTTAACATGGCTATGACCATCTTACTGTTGATCATCATCAAGTAAGCCCTTTTCAATTCTTTTATCCCTTCTTCATAGCACTAATTGATGGAATAAAATGGGCACATTTTTAGCTGTTGAGAAAAGTTTGTATATCCTTTTTAATACTATTTATATGTATATTAAATGTTTCTGTATGTGTAAATAAGCTAATCTTTTCTTTTGTTTATTCTTAGTTAGTACAAACTTTACATGCTAATATTGGTCCTTTTTTTTTTAATGAAAACATGACTTTATATTTTCCATACTTTCTAGTAAACAATATCAGTAAATAATTGAATGAAGTAAAATCAGTAAATATCTACTGAAAATAACCAGATTTTAGAGTTTATGAAAGGTTTTTGTAAAGTTTTCTTCACAAATGGTTGATTATTGTTTGTGAAATGATAATTGTAATTCTGCAGAAGAGACAAGAAAACTTAACTCATGAAATTGTCTATCCAATTTTGAAAGGATGCATTTTAATGTCATTCAAAATGTCTGCTGCAATTAGTTTGATTATAAACCAAGAAATTAGAGGAAACAGAGTTTAAGAAATTAAGCTGTTGTTGGCATCATTTCATTGCATGTTACTTGTAGTCTTTTCAATTCTTTGCCAAAATGTTTTTTCTTGTCAGAAATATATGTGAAGCCTTTGTAGAATTGGTTACCAGTTGGTACAAACTATTTCCTTGTATCTTTGTTTCATTTGTCTCAATGGTTCGTTGGTATTTTATTGCATATCAACCTTTGTGGGGTATTTAATGCCAAATCCTGTTATATATATATCTGATTTGTAAGCAAATAGTTTGTAGGTAACTTGATTTTTAAAGATGTTTGAGCTCATTTGTTTTCACAGTTAAATGGTTTCAGGTATTGCTAACACAAATAATCCAACTTAATATTAATCATTTCTTTACACACATTTTAAATGGTTTCAACTATTGCTATTTAACATAAGTAATTTTATTCATCAAGTACTCTTGTCTTAGAAAAACAATTTGCACACAGCTGTATGGTTTCAAAAAACTAATCGTAATAAAGCTTAATGAATGATTGAACAGTTCTATTTGACCCACAGATGATACCCTAATAGGTTCTCCCCTTCCAAGTCAGAGCGGACTTGAGAGTAATGGTAATAAAGAGGTACTCCACATTCCCTAAACTCTCAAACTAGAACCTCACCATCAGATGCAGCATTTGTCTTAACATTTCTTACCAAAAAAAAAGTATGAATGATATTTTTAGTTCTTAATGTAACATTGTATTTAGCCTTGTAGACTCTCAGGCATAGATACTTCACAATTGTTAATTATGATATTCTGAAGGTTGGTGGGTTGATTTTAATGGCATAACAACCCATCTTAGGTTATTTAATGCCTAGTGTTTAAGGAATCATGTTCAATGTATGTCTATATTTATAGTTTTTGTGTTATTGTTTTTTTAAATGATTTTTGCACACACTCTTATCAAATACGAGTAATCTTAAAAATATTTGGCTCCGAGTTCACATTGTTACAGGTACTATGACTTTAAGTCAGTGTGAACCTGGGAGTAATGGTAATCTCTAGAAAAGGAACCTCTCCGTCGGATGAAGTTTAGTGTCATACTCAGGACACCCATTTAGGCGGGTAAATCTCCCTCTGCAAGGAATTCAGTCAGAATATTTGAACCCCCTACTGTCAGGGGAGGATATTCTAATGAAGAAATTGATATATGATGTAAGAATGAGAAACAGTAATCTCCTTTGAGCTATTAAATTTGGTATGTCTTATATAATGGATAGGAATCTGACAATATGGAGGAAATGGAAAAACAAAGTAATCCAAAAGTGATGAATTTATAAGAAAGTTAAGTCAACATTAAAATGTTTCAGTTTTAATAAACCTTCATCAGGACTTAAAGATGGTGAAACAAGTGTTGTTTATTAAACATCCATCATTGTTCTATCAACACTTGTTTCACTATCTTAAAGTCCTGATAAAGGTTTATTAAAATGAAATGTTTCAATATTGACTTTACTTAATGATAAAGGCATCACTTTTGGATTACTTGGTTTTTCTATTTTCTCCATATATATATATATATATATATATATATATATATATATATATATATATATAATGATACTAACTTAGAGTAAGATTGAAAATCAGCAGTTTTCATTGTAACAGAGCTAATTGTCAGATTAAAACAAATGAATAGAATTGTAATTAAACATTTCACACAAAATAGCAATCATCAAGTGAGATATATATATATATATATATATATATATATATATATATATATATATATATATAATTGAAAGTAATCAAACTGCAAATAAAAAGCTTCAGATGGTTTTTATAAACACTTGATCTTTACTCATGACATCTTAATCACCAGAAGTGAAAACTTGATTAAAAAAATTGCCTTTTATGAAATAGACGTATTGTCAAGTCTTATTCAAATATATATATATATATATTTATATGCCCAAGGTTGGATCAGAAAATCTGTGACCTGATTTATACTTATTGGTTAAAATTGATATGAAATTTTCACTGTATAATGTTTGATGTATATGATTACTTTTCTCTACAGGATTAATTCATTCCCATTGAAAGGGTTAAAGATTCTGATCAGTAGTTTCTCTTAAAGTCCCAAAGGATATTTATTTATTTCTGCTGCTCTAATTCTGCTGTATGGATCCCACTTACTGCCTTCCTCCCAGTCATGGTTTAAATAGTACCACTACTGTTCAACGAGGATACTTTTGGCATTAAATAACCCATGAAGGTTAATATACCATTAAAGAGAGAAAGCAAACCAAACTAACCAAACAAAATTGTTTTAGATATATCTTATTATTTAGTGAACCGGAAATATATCTTTTCCTCTTTTTTAACACTAATGGTGCCCTTATCATCACATTACTATTCCAACATATACTATCCAAGGGAAATGCTTCCTATTTGCCGTAATTAACATCTGGAGGTCACTGTTACTGCTTCGTACTTGCAGATTTTTTGCATTTTGGGATATTATCACTCTATGGTGCTGTAAAAACTTACTTTTAAAGTGTTACTGATAAATGGTTTTTTCAAGAAGCTGGAACCAGAAAAATACTTATTGACCAATTTAAGGAATATCATCACCACATTATCCCTCAGACATTGGCTGTAAGAGGTATATGTGTGTGTGTGTATATATATATATATATATATACACACACACACGCACACATACAAGTTGTGATCAAAATGTGTTTTGGGCAAAACACAGCATAATGCAAGTGCAGCACCCTCAATATTCATCAGAGTGAACTCTGCTCTTTTCTACTTTTTTTTGTTTCCTAAACGTAAAATTCAGCTCAGAGGTAAGAGTTGATTACATGGAGGACTTTAAAAAAAAGGATTAGGCAACAGCTTTGTATCATATCAAACGACAAATTTTAGAGATTCCTTGGTTAAAGGAAAACTTACAGGAATAAGACTCCCCTTGGCATCGAATATACTCAAGTGTATTCAATGCTGGATTAGAGGGCTAAAGAATATTCACATTTCATTCATTTTTGTCTTTGTAAATACAACTTCATTCTCGATACTTTTTAAAGTTACCTAGTATCTCTATTTACATATGTATTTAAATTGGCTGTTATTTCCTTGAAATTACTTTGTGCAGTGGCACACTGCTCCTAGCTTTCTGCCAAGTTTGGAACATTTTCTGAAAGTTCCATACTTTAAGGGCATGTAGTACCAGATGTAATTTGCACTGGAGTTTTTTCATGGTGTGGAAACAACTGCTGTTCAGCTTGAACTTTTCTTGGAGAAAAAGAATCCATAGAGACAAATCTATTAATTAGGGCAAGTTAGGTGCAATCACAGCAGTACAAAATCTTGTACATTTTTGTGTGCATGAACTTGGCAAGTACACAATAAATAATCAGAATTGATGTGAGGCTTGTCTGAAGTGATTCAAGTGACATGTTGACAGGATGACCAACTTTACTGATAGTGATCCAATATCATAGACATTTTCTTGAGTAGTGCTTTTTGAGGGTTTCTCTGACATCTTGTCATCTTTTAGTGATATTCTACCACTCAAAATACTTTGTTCAGCTCACTGCTTCATTGCTGTCGATCGGCTTCAACATTTCAAGAATCTCATTTGCTTATTTCCTGAGTTTGACACAGGATTTAATGTTTACTTTCTGCTTAAGTTAGAGGTCCATTCTAAAATCAAAAATGAGCATGTGGATATAGTTGCAAAAGTGTATCTAAAGGTTTTCAGTGCAAAGCAGGCATGGCTCATTGGCCGAGAGTGTTCGCCAATAGTCTGGGAGACCAGGGTTCAATCCCAGGTCGGATCATACCAAAGACTTTAAAAATGGTACTTGATACCTCTTTACTCAGCATTCTAAGGTAAGGATCAAGGGTAAAATGGAGCAATCTAGGGAAAGGAGTAGCACCCTCCCCTACACCTTGGTGTAGTAGCTATGGAAAAGGGAGCCTTCAGATTGCCCTCAACTACAGTCACCAACTTCACTATTTAGACTATTAATATGTATTGGACGATTGACACCAGTGTATTTTTTCAAAAAAATATGTAAGGCATATTAGCAAAATATTTTCTTTGACTTGGGTTTAAAAATAAGTGAAAAGTAAATACAGATTATATAAAATGAAAATTTTAAAAGTCTACATTTTGATAGGTTATATCAAAGTAGAAATTTTCTAATTGTTACAAGTGTTGGGGTACAGTAAATGTTTTCATTGGAGAATGGGCATTCGGTGACTCATATACATCAAACGACAATACAAGAAGCCTACACGTCATCTTTTTGCTTCTATTGTTTAAACAGTTCAGATATCATCTCTTCCTTGTTCATTTTATCGTTCATCAATCGCAAATGTGCCTTTATTTGTTTTTGAACCTCTTTTACATACTGCTTATTCATTATACAATGTGTGCATATTTTATCTATAGGAACACATTTGTGTTCTTTTTTAATACTACTGATATGTATATTAAATGTAAAATGCAAATAAAGAAAGTCTAACAAAAAGTTATCAGTTAAAGGATTTATCAGAACACCGTGTTCACTGAATGGTGATAACAATATTGCTACCATTGAACTTTTGGATAAGATTCTTACTACCAAGAAGTGTCCAATAGGAGTGACTCATGAGAATTTACAGTCCTTCTCCTTTTTTTCCCCTTTCCTTTCAGACGAGCATCATATGTTTTTCTGATAAAGAAAATTCAAGAATGGGATTTTATTAAGCTCTGATATAAAACCAATGATTTTAAATGATGGTAGTACTTAGTTTAATAAGGAGTCTTCTGTTAGTGCATCATTGCTATCCAAGAAATCTCAGCAATTTCTTTTCTATTGTTTATTTCTCTCAAAATGACTGTCTCAATATGAAACCTCTCATCAAAAATTGGTGATGATAAATGTACTGAGTCATAAAGACAGGAATTGCTTGTTTTGCATTTGATTTAAATGTTCAGTTTTATCTTTTAGTTGCAATAGTTCCAGTAATAGTTTTCTGTGGTAGGCTTCAGACATGTCAATATAGCTAATATTTCAACACCCAATGTACTTTTGACAGCTCTTAGAATATACTTTGATTGCCAAGCAATGGGCATATATTTATTGATACTTCCTACCAAAAAGAGAATATATAGTCTTCTTGTTATTAGCAAATGAATCGTCATCATTATAAACCACAATTTTTAAATGCTCAAGGTTTCTCAAGTCTGTAATATTTATCTGAAATTTTCTTTGCTTTCTTAATTTTTCTGTTGGTTCATTTTATGCATTCCACATTTTTTTGTTTTTGGATGGAACTTAATGCAATAACTTCATCACTTAGATCAGGTCTAGTTTGGGTCACAGGCCAGTTCCCTTTGCCACTAATTTGCCTGGTTTCAGTAATTTCTGTTGTGAATATTGCATTTTTTAAGTTTCTACCTGTTTCATCTGGCATATATTTCAATTTCTTTCCAAGTTCAGTCTGTCCAAGTTTAATATTGCCACGTTTATTTTTTATGTTTAATCCTATGTTTTGGAACTTAGTATCTTCTTCAGATTTAACTGCAAATATGTAACAAAGTCTGTTCAAAACTCTGGACTGAAAATTCTGTACATGAGTGGGAATTATACTTTGCAGTTGGTTTCTAAGATATCATGTCAATATTGCGTGATCATATTTTGAAGCTACTGGTCCTGACTCCATTGATTCCTCCTTGAATGTGAGGTACCAGGACTAGAAGAATCAGTCAAGCCATATACATATTTTTGAGTGTTTCCAAATATAACCTGGAGGTATATTAGCCTCTTTAGGAGGAGCCAGGTAAATCAGTAAGTATAACTGTTTACTCGTCAGAAATGTTGTCTTTATGTTTATTGACCAATCTGTCATTATTGCTAATGCTGAGTGTAAACTTCTGTTAGAGCATGTAGGAAAATCATTGCTTATGTTGCAAGTAGCTCGGTACTGAAAAACCCTTGCAACTCATCCAGCTTTACAGATTTGTTTGCCGTTGGAACTATTATTAGTATAAATGCATATTGTGGAAATTTTGGGTTGACTCAGCTTGAGAGTTATTTCTTTTTTGCCTCTTCCAGGTCATCATTAGAGGAGGAAATCATATTTTCTTCATCATAAGAAATGAGTTTATGTTTGGTTTGTTTAATTTCACTTGTTTACCACTCTGATACCCCATGCTCAAAGTCCAGCAAAAAAGGGTTGCCCTTGTTCCATAACCGCATTCATCAAATGCTTGTTCTTGTCTTTTGCTTTGCTTGCTCTACTTATGACATTCTGTTTTTTTCCATTCTGAATCAGTCTCATCAGCAAGCTTGCATTTTATGGTTTGTCCCAGTTTAGGAAGCTCAATTTTCTTTGGAATTAAGATTTGTCTAGGTAGTCTATCATCATTGTTGTTTAGAGGTTTCAAAATCTTCATCCACATCAATATCTTTAGAAATTGGTATTTTTGGAGATTCATCAGCCCTTTTCTGTAAGGTGTTAGGTTACATTTTGCCAACCTCTGATGAACTTTGATATATCATCTCAGGATAGGGCACTAAATATGATAAATGCACTCGTACATGATAGGTACCAAGATGCTGAACAAGTACCTGCTTATTCTCTGACTCTATGATAGTTCTTGAGAAAAACCATCCATCACATAGATTTCTTTTACAAAGAAGATCTTCTTTTCTGTATGATTATGCTGTGCTTGTTCTAATATGGTTATAAAGTGCATGTCTTAGAATTCACTTGCTATGAACTGTTTCCTTGCAGAACACTTGATGTTAAGGTTTCCTGCAACAACTTCACTAGTGGAAACACCTTATAATGCAGGGAGTTTGTCCTTTATAAGAGAAAGAAGGGTTGGGGTTCTTGCCAAAAACAAGTTGACTGGGACCATAATCATAAACACAATCAAGTGTCTTTTTGGCAATTATTGCCTTTGCAAGTGCTTTCTCAAAAGTAAAAATAGTGTCTTGTATGGTTTCCTTCATCATTTCTCCCAGTATCCCATTGTGGTGTTCATTCCACCCATTCCTCCATTGATGTTCAACAGCAGTGGCATATACTATAATATTCAAGTTTTGTGTTATGTCCCTAAAGGACTGGTTATTAAATTCCTTGCTGTTGTCAGTGAGGATGGATCCTGGAGTCCTGAAATACACAATCCAGTGCTTGAAGTTGATGCTAAGGATCTGAGAACTCCCTTAATAAGAATCCTGACTCCAACACTATATCTTTTACCATGGTTGATCAGATGTAGTACTCCATTACCATTGATTTCTTTGCTGTCCATGACAACACTTTTATTGCCATTTGATCCCAATGAGAATCTAACAATGAGTCTGGGTTCAGTCCTTTTGTATCTGTTGCATATTTCATAGCAATTAAGAAGTTCTTGTAAAATTCTTATGAATTCAGATTTTTTTTTATTCCTGCTTTCTTAACTAGTTCATTTTATTACAAGGATGGTTGCAATTTCAACTTTCAATGATCTATTTTTAGTTGTAATTTCTTTAATAAAACATATATGATCAAATTTACCTCTGTCTAGTAGAGGTCTGGTAATGAGGAGGGGATAGTGACCAAATGAAGTACACTTCATAGGAACTTTTCTTCCTAACATGGTGACAATGTTGTTATCAAAATAAAGTTATGCCCTGGTTCTTTTCATAGCATCTTTAATAAAAGTGGTATGTCTGAGTCCATAACACCAATAACAATACCGACTCAAATGTCAGCAATGATGCATGGTAGAGTGGCTGTGTACTGTGATTTAAGTTTGTTTCTATTGGAAAACTTGAAAGTCCTAACTCGATCTTGAACTTTTATAATTTTCCTATTTATTTTTTAAGGCTTCTATAAAGCACTCATACTATTTAGTTTCATAAACAGTCCCAGAAGCATCATTTCTTGTGCTCTCTGTGTAAAGGTAGTCGTAAGCCTTGTGGAACTGGCATTCACAAGTGAAGCATTTGGTGGTGGTGTTATCAGGTGCTAGTGCATTTAAGTTTTTGTCGGTGAAATGTGTTAAGTTTTTGTCAGGTTTTTTCCTGCCATGATTATCACAACCTCAACAACCAGAAAAACGAGGATATTCATGAGAACAGCAACCTTAAAATATCATACTTGCTTATTTTCCTTGTATACAACATCCATTTCATTTTTCACCATAACTAGGAAAGGTCGAGTGATGATGTGCTGGAATACTGTCTGTGCTTACTTTCTTTAAGTTGTCTGGATATGGCAAATGAATAAATCTTTAGAGTTCCTCAAAAGTTGTGGAAAAAAACCTGTAAAGTTAATCTTGAAAAATATTTCATTTTCCTATGATTATTTTAAAGATATCAACAATTTTAATAAAACAGAAGTCAGTATAACTGAGTAATAGTTAAAAATGGCTGACAATCTGAACTATTTTCAATGGTGTTTCTATATTACATGTGATAAGTCTTCCATTCTTATTTAAAAGGTAATACATAAATGAAAAAAGATTTTCATATTTAATTAATAATAACAAATGTCACTGTAGAGAGATAATAAATGTCTCCCCTTTGATTTTAGGGCATGTCTTTGAACATCACGTGTTCATTGGTCACATGTGAATTCAGAATCCTTTTTCATCCTCTTTTTGTCCCTGTTCTTTGAATGGACAAGACCTGTCCTTTTATCTCTGTCCATTGAAGAGATTTGGTCTCACCAACCAGTGAATGGCATTGTTGTTTGCCTTGCTATTGAAATGAAAACTACCAAAGAAGACAAGACTTTTCACCATTTTTGCTCTGCCTTTTTATGTACTTCTTGTCAGCAAACAATGTGCACATTTATCTGTTGGAACATATTTGCATATAATAATATTCCTAATGTGTTTTGATATGTATGTATGTATTAAATGACCTTCATGTGTATATGAGTTATTTTTATTTTTCCTTCCATTTAATATTAATGTATCATTGGATATACTAATGCTAATGTTAGACCTTGTTGAGTAGGGGGACACGACTAAATATTCTCCTTAACAGCAACCGTTACCAATAACTTTTAACATCTCCCATAGCACCATTAAGTGGGAGATAATCAACAATGTAAACATATAATGAATAGAAAGCAATTGTATTTTTTAATTAATTTGTATAACTGAAGGAATATATCAAGTAAATATGTCATGAGTAAAATCCAGTGCTACTTTTCAGTTAATTTGTCTTTTTTTTTCATCTTGAAAGATTTTGTAAGAGTAAAATTCCAAGTAATGACAAATATGACATTTCCTTGCAGCCTTAAAATGCTCTATTTCTGAAAGCTAACATTACCTTCTCTGAGATTTTATTCTTAAAGCAAATGTTTCAACTGCACATGATTGACAAGATTCCTAATTGGATTTTGCATTTGGCATGAGAGAAGAAAAATAAAATTGGAAATAGTCAGTTATTGGGCAAAGGAAAAATAAAAATTATGGGGAGATAATTCAAGTCCTTTCCAAGAAATGACAAAAGGCTGAAACACATGAACATTTCAGAATAAAATCTACAAAAATCCTAATCCACAGATACTTAGGATAGCTTGCGGCAATTTATCCATATTTGATGAATATGACAAAATATCTTGAGAAAAGTTGGTGCAAGTATGAAAAATTGTTCTTTTGATATGTGAATAGGTTTTATTACCTTTCCAATCCACAGTTGAATATTACAGATCTACACAAACAGACTTATGACAAACATTGTCAGGCTTACATAACATAACCTAACAATAAATCCCAAGGATAATCTTTTGTCATAAATATATTTATTAAAAGAATATTTTAAAATTTGAAGTTTGATATAAATACATTGAAGGAGTTGTGGGCAAACCATGATAGGGAGTAGAATAGGTTCTCCGAAAATTTTGGTTCATTTCAGAATTTTACCATCTCGTTGAGTTTTGAAATTTACCTTGAAGTTATGTGATGAATGTTTCACACTATATTTTATATTATAACATTTTACCCTGATATTTTGGTTAAAAGTTGAAAGAAAAGAACAAAATACCCATGAAATAATGATATTACTAAAATAAAGATATTTTGTAATGAATCAATTGCTAATTTTTTCATTTTCTTTTCATATTTTAAATTAGATTATAGAGTTAATTTACTTAAGTTATTATAAATATATCTTTCTGTCTTGATGCTGTTGGATTATAAACTTCTAAAACATTTAGAAGACTGTTGATATCTTGCACATTTAATTCATATAGCTGCTAAAATAGAAATTTCAAATAAAAAAAATATCTCCACCAGAAGTTACCTCTCTTGGTCATACAAAATTGGATCATTATTGAGACGAGTGTGAACTCAGATGCTATGCTATTATTAATAATACAAACTGGACTGGAAATGGTTTTATTCTCTAAGCTAGAGAATTTTAGTTGTATTACACTAATAAAAATTGCACGTAGCTATGTTTTAATATACAGAATGTTTCATTTTGATGCACATAAAAAACTTTAGCTTGCAATTTTGATAAAAAACAAGTTGAATAGAGAGATGAATAATAATACTTGTCAAAATTATTAATAAAAAGGACTCGGTTTTCATCAAAAAACTTAATTTAAAAAACCTGCTTGCTTATTATGAAACTGATGTTTCTAGATTGGAATAATTTAAAAGGCAGAAACCTTATTTAACTCTTTCTTTACATGACTTCTATTGATTACCGTTTTTCTTTAAAAATCTTTCTTTGCAGAAACCTTAATGATTTTGAACTGAGAAAATAGGAAACTTTTTTTGCAAGACAGAATTTATAGATGCTAAGGGTGAATATTTTACTTAAATGAATTTATTAATTAAAGTATCTATCTATCTATTGAGAGAGAGAGAGAAGATGACAAAGGTGGATATTTAGTGATGCCACTACTCACCAAAGTTCAATATTAACATTAGTATATCTAATGATACACTAAGACTGAAAAGATGGAAGGAAAAACTAGAAAAGCTCATTTAGACATATAAGAACATTTACCTCAGACATAATAGACATAAAAGAAGTATTAACAAGAATACATAAATATTCCCCCTACATTTCAAATGTGTACATATTGTTCAATTACCAAGGAGTAAATAAAATGGATACAAAACTGGTAAAAGCCTGACTTAAGTTCAGCGGTTTAGCCCTATGGGCTTGATATTAAAATGATGAGATAAAGCAGCATCCATTGTCAGGATTGGAGACAGTCTTTCTAGTGTTCAATAAACAGAGATAAAACAGCAAATCTTGACCATTCAAAGAATCGTTACAAAAATGGATTCTGGGATTCTCATGTGACTTATGAGATGGCCAAAAGATATGCCCCAAATATCCAAGGGAGACAATTATTGTCACTGTACATATACATATATGCAAGGTGGACACAAAAAATATCCAAACTGACACTTTATTTCTTATTCACTTCTTCATACCCAAAACCAATTTGGCTGTTGATGTTCTGTGCTGAATATTTCTCTTTCACATTTCTTAGTGATGCTCATCATTTCTTTCATTAGTGAGTTACATGGTACCAATAGCAAACAACAATCTCCGACCCAGGTTAGACTCTACGGCACAATAATTAAATTGCTGGACTACAACATTGTAGTGTAATGGGTTTGAGCTCCAGTCATGTTATTACATTCACTTTCAGACTTTCACCCTTCGGAAATGTATAAACCCCTTATCCCCCCAGCTACAGATTAAATAGTCCTACTACTATTCTCGCAGAAGGATCACTGGCATCAAATAACCTCTGAAGATTGATATGCCATTAAAATAGAAACTAAACCAACCCATGACCTAACAAACATAGTTGGATTAGAATTCAATTTTTTCTTCTAGAATAGTTACTCTAGAGCAAAATAGCCCAGCCTACTCTACTATTTACCAATAATATGGGAGAGAAGAAACACAATAATTCCTATATTAAAAGCATTAGCATAAAGGGACACAAAAGCAGCCTAATACAGGGAGTGAACTTGATGAGCCATTACATTTCCTATAAGAACTGAAAGAGTCTCCTTGGCTGTCAACAAACTTAGTCCAGTAAGTTTTTCATGGGTTGAAGCGCCTTTTTTTTCTTTTTTTTTTTTTTTTTTTTTTTAGATGGTGTAAAGCTGCACTGCTGTATGTATTCATCATCATGTTGTGCCAATAGCACGGATATCCCTGGCCCTCTCTCGCCACTTTTCCCTATCGTTCATCGCCTCTGGCAGGTCTTCAGGGCTACATCCCTTATCCTCACATAGCTGCTGAATGTATGTTTGTGCTGGTCGTCCTGCTTTTGCCCGGCCATATGTGGGGGTCCATAGGAGTACATCACATATGAGCTCGTCCCTGCTTCTCCAGCAGTGTCCTGCATGTCTGGTTTGTCTAACTTGGATAGTTTTCGTGATGGGAGGCAGGTGGCCATATAGTTGGTGTCTTGTGGGGTGTTGCCACCACGACTGGATGTATTACATGCCATCAAATCTTACCAGCTTAGGAAATTAGAAAAGTATCACAAATTTAGGTCTGGTGAGTAGAGACATTGTTACACTTGCATAAGCTTGTGTTTCACCAAAAACATTTCATTTGAAAAGTACTAAGATTAGTTTCATTATTTTTTTTTTTTCAAATTAGCTTGTGGCGATTTAGGAATTACCAAAGAACTCCCAACCGGATGTTGACTCGTCGGCTGCCTGATACAAAATGTATAAATGCGTCGCCACGCATAAGGCTCCACGCATCCATCCGGTTAAAATCAGAAAAAAGAAAAATAATAAAATGTAAAGTAGCCAATGAGAAGCGGTCGCGCCAAAATTAGAAGGATTTTGGCGTAGCGAATTTGGAGCCGGTGAAGAGAGATAAATACTCAGGTTTTCTGTGAACCGATCTCTTTTTTTCGGGTAGTGACGTCGAACCGACAACACCGATATTACTATCTGGTGTTTTGGGCACCACACTATGTCTTTAGATGTAGCGTTGGTTAGTCCATTCACCAGGTAAATAAAGGAAAGTCTGAAAGAAAAGTTTTTCGTCTCCTGTCTGTTCCTATCTTCTCTTTTTTTATATTTCTTATGGACCTTCTTTGGGCAAGGCATTGCACTGGCCAAGTCAACGTGGGGTAAAACTAAATAACCAAAATATGGAGTCAGATATCTTACGGCAACACAGTCTTGCCCTTAGCCACCGACTACCTAAAAACCTTTTAAACCCCACATTGGTGAACCCCGACGATAAAAAAACTTCAAATCCCACATTGGTTAACCCCGACGCAAAAAAAAAAAACAAAAAACGTTTAAACACCACATTGGTAACCTCGACGCTAAAAACTTTTAAACCCCACATTGGTGAACCCCGACGATAAAACCTTCAAACACCACATTTGTTAACCCCGAACACGTGAATGAACACCCGGAATAAAGAAGACATCCCAACAAGAAATTTTAAAAAGAAAAGAAAAAACAACAAGAACATCATAACTGGAGACGGACGACTTTCCACATGGAACAAAAACGAAAAAAACAAAAAAAACGAAAAAAAAAAAAGAGGAAGAACAACAACAACAGCCAGCGAAACATTGAAAAATTTTCAAATTCTCCCGCAGAACTAACTTCTGGCAAACAAAATTGGACGTGAAATACCAAAGCACGTGGAATTTCTTTCAGCAAAACATTATCTTTCAACACTTTCTACTTCCCAACTTGCAAAATAAGGTAACTTTTTTTAAACTTTCACTCACCCTACTTCTATTTCGGTTTCTGTCGCCACATGGTTTATCTCTCCCACTACCTCACAAAAACACCAACACGACTGCTATGAATTCCAGAGAACCCCCAAAAAACTCACACTACTCCTCTGAAATATACTGCTACTTCTGTAGGTCACTTCTCGGCTCATAATTTGTTTTACCCAAAGTGACATATTTAAAAACAAAAAAAAAAAAAAAAAGCAAACAAAAAAAAAAACAACGTACCACGAGGTACACAAAAAAAAGAAAGATTTCCAGCAAATACTAGCGACTAAAAAAAAAAATAAATAAATAAATAAATAAAAAAAAATAAAGAAAAGTAGTCACAACTACAGAAAATGCAACGTTTAAACAAGCGAGCGAACACACACACAAAAACAAAAAAAAAACAAAACAAAAAAAACAAAACAAAAAAACTCACGGATAAAAAAAAAATTAAAAAAAATAAACAAAAATTACTCCCGGATATTTAAAAAAAAAGAAAAAAAGTTCCAAAGAAAAAGCAAAAGAGTTAATGAAGAATAATCCTCTCAAATCAGACGACTACATTCAACAACTCTATGTATTACCGGAATTAATGCACATAAGAAAAAAAAATGGAAAAAAAACCTGTCATATCCAACGAGTCCTAGTTTTCCAGCCACCCTAAACAAATTACCAAAATTATTGAACATTTGCAAATAAGATACAAGAATTTGATAAATAATCCTCCTAGAAAATAGGACAATTAAAAATCAATACAATCTTTTTGCAAAAAAAAGCGGGTTGGCTGGACACACAAAAAAAAAAAAAAAAATTTTTAATTTGAAAAATTTTAAAGAGAGCCGTGACACCCTTACAAATATTCATTTTTTCTAAGAATCCTCCAAGCTCCGCTTTTCGGGTGGCGATGTATTGTGGCGATTTAGGAATTACCAAAGAACTTCCAACCGGATGTTGACTCGTCGGCTGCCTGATACAAAATGTATAAATGCGTCGCCACGCATAAGGCTCCACGCATCCATCCGGTTAAAATCAGAAAAAAGAAAAATAATAAAATGTAAAGTAGCCAATGAGAAGCGGTCGCGCCAAAATTAGAAGGATTTTGGCGTAGCGAATTTGGAGCCGGTGAAGAGACATAAATACTCAGGTTTTCTGTGAACCGATCTCTTTTTTTTGGGTAGTGACGTCGAACCGACAACACCGATATTACTATCTGGTGTTTTGGGCACCACGCTATGTCTTTAGACGTAGCGTTGGTTAGTCCATTCACCAGGTAAATAAAGGAAAGTCTGAAAGAAAAGTTTTTCGTCTCCTGTCTGTTCCTATCTTCTCTTTTTTTATATTTCTTATGGACCTTCTTTGGGCAAGGCATTGCACTGGCCAAGTCAACGTTGGGTAAAACTAAATAACCAAAATATGGAGTCAGATATCTTACGGCAACACAGTCTTGCCCTTAGCCACTGACCTTCATAATAATTTTAAACCCCACAAGCTCACCTCCACAAAATCTTAATATCTGTCTTGATAACATCAGATTATTATACAGAATGCTCAACTGTGTACAAAGCCTTACTCAAGTTTTAGATCTCAATATATTTTATCAGAGCTTTTCTCTTACACATCGATATATAAACTGAGGAGCCAAAATATTATGACTTGTAAAAAGAAAGAAGGAACTTGTGTCTTGTAAAAACTGCACGCGTCTTTAGTACTTCATTGTGATGCATTGAATGTTGTAGTTATGAGCAAGAAAATTTGGTCATCTTTGCAGATTATTTCATGAATGTGTGTGTGTGTGTGTGTATATATATATATATATATATAGAGAGAGAGAGAGAGAGGCAGTACGTTGATATCAAATTCTATTAAATGAGATGGAAGTTAACATCTTTTTTATTTTTTTTATTGTTATCATCAAAGCAGAGTACAACATAAAAAAATTAAGGATCAACTTAGAAAATATAGATGTACATTTTCTTTTTTGATAATAATAATATAAAATAATAAAAAAAAAAAAAAAAACATTTAACATGGCCAGGTGATGAATAGAATTTTTATCCATTGAAATACTTGTGTTTTTATTTAATACAACTGCTAGCTTATATATATATCATCATCATCATCATATCGTGCTGGTAGCACGGATATCCCTGACCCTCTCTCACCACTCCTCCCTAATTTCAGTTAATATATGTATTTACCCAACCCTTCTACCATGGGTAGGATACAATACAAGGTCAATGTTTTTTTGTGGACATAAATAGGTGTGAATTCAGAGTTTTCCTTCTTCTAGACTGGTTATCATAACAAGGTTAAAAACCCTTACTCTACTATTTGTCAACAGAGAGAAAATACTTGGATTAATACCTTTGCCAAGGATATTAACACTATGTGAAATGCAAATAGCCTTGTCCAGAATTTGAACTCGGTTCAATGTTTTCCAGACTTTGCATATGCTACACCCACATTACTCATTCACACCTCCTAAAAAAAGGAAGACACTCCAAAATGCTCTATGTGCAAAGTACCCCTCACAGTCAAATGCATTATTTTTAACTGTGACAGTTTCAGACCAACTTGCTCAAAATATTACTAGACAAATCTAAAGGACCTTTTCAAAAACACCAAACCAGAGGACATCTTGTATTTTCAAAAAAAGAAATCATTTTTTTTCATCAAAATCCGACCAAATCAAACTTTTTTCACTAAAACATGACCAAATATAATAAAACATATAATAAAAGTTCATACCCTAAAGAGTAAAATGCATACAAAAACAAAACCAATGTAACCCTTTCTAGTATTAAATGACACACTGAAGTTGACATGCCATCAAACCAAACTCAAACTTTGGCTGGTGTATCCATTTCCTATCATGATAAGCGTTAGACTAGAAATTCCTTTCCAGTTAATGTAAATCTATAAGTTATAGAAAATACTTCTATCTAAAAGAAAACCTTTCAAAATACCTTTATAATACCTTATTACTTGGGGTCATGATCAAAATCATCTTTAATAAAATAAAGTAGAAAACATATTTCTAATAATTACCAACTGCTGACCATAATAAAATTTAGGTTTCATGTAAAACTTGCAATGAATTTTCAGTTTGTTGTTTTCTTCACATTTATTTAAGCTTGGAGCATTATTTGTTGTGTGATAAGTTACATTTTCTTGGATACCCTATCTTTTGAATGCTACTAAATCACATTTTCTCTTCCTTTCAGATGATTTGCAAAATAATGGCTGGTTTTACATTTAAATGTAATCGGACATTATTTTCCAAACAATTTATCTCTTATCTATTTTTTCTTTCTTTCCCATACCTTTTTTTTTTACTCAGTCGTTTTTTTTGCCTTTATCCTACCCACCTTTTTTAAAATTTAAAATATTCACCTCTCTTTTTCCTTCTATTTTCTTGTCTCTCTCATTCTGTTTTCTTCTCTGTTTCTTAGCTTCACATTTTCTTTTTCTATTCTCTGTCTTTACTTCTTTTTTATTTCTATTTGCTTCCACTTTTTTTTGTCTTTTCTACTTGTTCTCACCATTTTTTCTTCACTTTTTCATTTATGCTTTTTCTCCCTTATTGTTTTTTTTTCTTTTCTACCTATTATCATTTTTCTATAATTTATTTTCTTCACCTTCATAATTATTCTCTCTTTAGATTGATAGATAGATATTTCTGTTTATTTCCATTAATCAATGGAAACTATTTGTTTTAAAAACAACAAGCTTCTACTTTGGAAACAGATCCTTAATATTGATTAAGTGTAAAGAAACTTAAGAATTAACACAAAAACTTAAATAAGAATTTGACCTTCAGAAACATTTAACCTTATTTTTTCTGTCATGCTTTCATGTTTTTTCTTCATTTTAACTCTGAGAAACTATATAAAAATATAATCAAACAAAAATTTTCGATGAAATTTGCTGTGAATTAACAACTGATGCAGACATTCCAAGAAAAAGCCCCAAAGTCTGTATAAGACTTAGTGATAAAATATCAAGATGGTTTACTTTACTAAATAGAATATTTTGTTTAGCCTTGAGCAAACTTGACATGACAAGTCAGTGAACCATACAAAAAAATGGCAGCTTTAAATATCAGACTTTAAATGTTGAAATGACTCTCAAAAACATTATTTTCAGGAAAATAAATAATATTCAAAATAAAAACAAAGCAAAAAAAACAAGCAGACTATATTACTGATACAAACAATATATCATTATGAATAATATATTATCATAAATGAAATATTATTATAAACAGTATATTATTACAAATGAAATATCTTTGCTACTTAAATTTCTGTCTTGTATCTGATTTTTTCTTTTCTTAGTTATGTATATTTTAAGGATGCTAAGAAAGAATACTCATCTATTTTTTTATATTTGTAAAAGAACAGTTTCTTTTACAAAAATCTAGACTTGTTTACTACTTCAAACAATTCTTAAAAGTAAACTTGACCAGTAAATCTCATACTTTTGGTATGTATATGATTTTTTTCTGAAGAACTAGAAGAAAACAAAACCAATATAAGGTACCTTCTTTCCAATGGTCTAAGAGAAATAACTCTGATTCCTAAAAAAAAACATGCAGACACACACACACACGAGCACACACAGTGAAGCTTATAGAGAGTAAGAGAGAAAGGGAAAATATGTTAGACTAAGAATATATAACTAAGCTGTTACAACGACCGCTACTATTAACTTCGATGACTGCCTATCTACCTACCTACCTACCAACCACTAGTGCCATTCTACAGCTGCATACTGCTACCTCTGCTGGAGATAGAGCCTGGTCTGCTACAGAATCAGGATGTAGATGGCAGCACTTTTCTTCTTAGGGTTATTGCTCCTCAAGTCACTTCTCTGTATTGATTAAAGAGCTTAGGCTGAATTATGCCATGAAGCTGAAAAAGGAACGGAAGTGAGTGCCAGGTGACATCATGCACCTCGTTGCTCACATCTGGGAAGCAGCAACAGCAATACGTCTTTCCTTTTCATTGTCATCATCAGCAATATGTCTCTTGTCCTTATCAGTATTGTCATCCTGACCAGGTTTTTTTTCCCCATTTGACCATTGTCTTCATATTCTAACCTTTTTTCTTTTGATTTGGATTTTATTATATAACCATCATTTCCACTAATGACACTAGTTATTTACTAAGCTTAACTGTGGCACAAGGACAGAGGTATGACGCACTCACTGAGAATCAAACTCACTAAAATTGGTCTGCTCATCTAACTTGCTAACCATTACATCACATGGACTATTGAGTCTGTGTTCATCGTCGTCTAATAATTAATGTTTCTAAATCTTTTATTTTCCGTGTAGACCACAATATTTTACTTGGTCTTATATTTTGAACATATATTTTTTTAAAGTTTCATGATATTGTCTCTATCTTTTCTTTTATATATCTATACATCAAATTTCACACCAGTTAATATCAGGTGGTTTTTCACAATAGAGCAAGTGGCAGCAAGTTTACAACCATCATCATTGATATGCTTAGCTTAATTTTTATAATATACAGTTCATACCTAGTGGCTTTTATTAAAGATAATGTGACAGCAACTTTTTCTTATCATCATCATCATTACCACTACAACCACTACTACGAGCAGCAACAATATTATCCATATTGTTATCATCTTAATTTTCTTTATTATTTGAACATTTTTACCTGATCTCATATTATTTAAATATTATTTAAATTTTTGAATATAAAAGCAAATAATAATAATATTGTGTATTGGCTTTATTGTTTTATTCTGAAGTTTTTAGAATTATTTCATAAGTTATTTTTAAATCCTATATCCTGGAATTAGCTTTTAAAATCAACTTTATATATACTATTATATGAGGTTACCAGAAAAGAAACAGCTACGAAAACAGCATTCAATTTTTCTACACGACATGTTTTTTTTTCCTTTTATAATTATATTACAGATAATTCAATGAAAACCATTATTTTTCTTAATTATCTTGGAAGTTACTTTGTCATATATATACATTTTACACAGCTTTAAGAGAAATGATTTACTATTATTTATTACTTACTCCTTTGAGAGTTTTTCATACCAACATAAGCTGATGGTTTCTCACTGGAATTTGAGTGACAGCAAGTCTCCAGGACTCTTCTCAGTATTCTGGCCAATCTTAATGATGCTGTAGTCTGGGTGGTCTCTATTTATCCTCTTATTTCCAAGTGTTCCAGTCCCTTTACCAATCCTTTGGGGATTGTTCCAAGTGCACCAAATACAATGGGCATCACCATTACCTTCAGGTTGCATAGTTTTTAGTTCTCTAGCAAGGTCTGGGTACTTACCTTTCTTTTTGCTTTCTTTTATTTTCACTCTTTAGTCTACCAAGATGACAGTCCACTATTTGGCAGGTTCTATTTCTTTTTGTTGACTATCACTAAGGTCTGGTTGTCTGGCCAAGATTAGATGATCTTTTTATCTCAAAATCCTAGTGAACTTTGTGTGTCTGATTCTCCAGGAAGGATTTTGGGTTATGCCTATATCACTTGTTCATATGGTCAAATTGCAATTTTTTGTTCAATTCCCAGTTGATTACCTTCTCCACCCAGTTGCGTATAAGAGTTGGCCTTTTTTGAGCTAATTTATCACATTCGCTTATTATTTCATCTCTATTACCACATAACCTACATTTACTATTTTATGATTTATTTATTATCATTATTGTTGATGCAAATTTTACATGCCAGCTCAAACTTGTTTTTCATTGAAGTCTGAGTCACAGATCGTCTCCTCAGGTCTTTAGGACTCCTCTTAATATCTTAAGTCATTTTAGCAGTGCTGTGGTCTGAATGATCTCCCTCCTTTCTCTGATCTCCTCTTCACTGAGGCTGCAGTTATGGTTGGTATCATTGTCACCTTCATCTTTCCCAACATTTTCATGGCCCAGTCAGCTGGGGCTGCAGAATACACTGACTGCATCTCTGCAGAGGGGTAAGACTCCACCAATGAGTGTCCAGGATATGACACTAAACAATCTGATGGCATGGCTCCAGTAATGCTGGAGCTTTGAAAAATGTGGAGTACCTCTTCATTGCCATCACTCCCAGGTCCACTCTGACCCAGAGTTATAGCACTTGATAGGGTCCTATCTATGGGTCAAATAGAACTAAACTGTATAATCACAAAATGGAATTGTTTGAAATTAACTGGTTTAACATTTAACTGTGTGTTTAAACTGCATACTTATGCTAAACTGAATTGTTTGAAATAGAACTGTTTTGACATTTAACTGTGAAAACAAAAAAATAAACTTATACTAAACTGAATTGTTTGAAACTTTTATCAAAATGACTTAACTTAGTGTTAAATGACCTGAAAAGAATTGATATGCTGTAAAACAAAACAACCAACCAACTTTTTCAGTTCTCAAGGTCCGCAAGGTCCATATATTGATAGAGTTTTTTTTTTGCTTCCTTTTATTTTTATTCTTTGATTTGCTGGAAAGGCAAAAATCCACTTAATGACAAGATCTTGTCTTCTGGTTAATTAACACGAGGTGGGCTATTTCATCTGGAATTGGGTAAAATTTTTGCATCTCAAAGTCCTAGAGAGCTGTCACATTATTTCAGTTGCTGGTTACTGCAATCAATCTCTCTTTTCTCTTTTTTTGTATATATTATTTGAATTCCTGAATGGTTGCATCCTCTTCCTCCTCCTCTTCTTGTCACATATAGGATCTAATAAGAGAGACTTCTCAGGTATTTATTTTTTTGATTAGATTTCTACAGCAGAGTTTGGTTTTAAGAAGTTATCTTGTTTTTGTGACGTACTCTTATCTTTCTTTTTCTGTTATCTTCATTTGCTTGATATTATGAGAATCCTAAATGTTTGTAGTTTGCTTTCTCTCCAAGAGTTCTGATAATTTCCTTATAGGATAATTCTATTCCTTCAATTCTTTACTTTTTCCTTTTTAAAGATGGTGCATTTTTCAATACCAAAATTCTGTAGATTCTAATAATTTGTATTAGAATTTTTGTTCTTTTTCCTTCTTGGCAAAAATTTAAAAATCCCCCAAGTACATAATGTGATTCATCTTTTTCTTATGATTTTGTAAATCATTTGCATTTTCTAAGTATAAAGTTCAGTAATGAATAACGAATCTCCCTGGAAAATGCCTCTTTGAATTTTTACCTCCGTCAGAATCTGTTCTCCAGCTGCTAATTCTACTATTGCTCTGATATTTGTTCGTCTGCTAGGTTTTGACTTGTTGTATTAGTAGATTTCTCCCTAAGTTCCATCATCTGTTTTCTATAAGCTCTTTGTATGGAACTGCTTTTAACATATCAGTGAATTACATGTTGACTGTCTTCTTTACTCCATTTCTTTTTCTTACCTATTGAGGTAGATTTACCTGTATAACTGAAATTAGAACTGCCAACATTTGCAGTATGATGAACAGGTCTCCATTGTTGAATTGCAGGAGAGCACCTACCAATCATGACACTCAAAACTGTCATTAGAGTCCTATGTTTATTTATATTTATTTTAGACATTTTTCATGAGTTGTTTATTATCGCTATATCAAACCCAGAGGTTTGTTATTACCTGTGCTCTTGTCATAGGGATTATATGGTATTCTTCCAAAAGAGAAAAAGATATAAAGAAAAGAAAAACAAAACAATATACATACTAATAAAATGGGCAATACAATCAACAAATTCTTTTATATTGCCCAGTTAGCTGGGGCTGTAGAATACACTGACTGCTTCTCTGCAGAGGGGTAAGACCCCCCACCACCACCACCACCACCACCACCAATGAGTGTCCTGGATATGACATTAAACAATCTGATGGTGAGGTTCCAGTGATGCTGGAGCTTTGGGCAATGAGGAGCACCCCTTCATTGCCATTGTTCTCAGGTCCACTCTGGCCCGGAATGGTAGCACCTGATAGGGCCCTATCTATGGGTCAAATAGAACTAACAGCATGCTTATGCAAAAAAGAATTTTTTTTGAATGGAACTGTTTTTTGACATTGAAACTGTACTTACACTAAACTGAATTGTTCAATATAGAACTGTTATGGCATTTAAATGTGTGTAAACAAAATCTGTACTTATACTAAACTGAATTAGCTGAATTAGAACTGCTTGACTAAACTGAATAGCTTGAAATAGAAATGTTTTTCACAATTAAACTGTACTTACATTTAAATTGCATATTTATCCTAAACTGAATTGTTTAAAATAGAACTATTTTCATAAAAATGGATTTGGCATTAAATAACTTACAAAGGTTGATATGCCATAAAACCCCAAACAACAAACACACTATTCTTTTATATCTAAAAAAATGTTATTGGTTGGTTTGGTTTGGTTAATAGTATATCAACCTTCAACGCTTATTTAATGCCAAAACCATCATTGTAGAAGAACAGCAATGTGATGGTATTTAACATATAGCTTGTGGGATAAGCGGGGTTCATATCTTTCCTGAGAATGTTAGTCTGAAAGTGAACTTAATAGTGTGACTGGAGTTTGAACTTATTTACTCTAAGGCTACAGTTCATCACTTTAGCAATTATGTCACGGGGAATCCTCCAAATGGGTTTTTGATTTAAGTTTTAACTTTGTCCAAGTCCAACATTCTGATTTTTGATCTGGTCTTTCTTGAATAAACTCATCTCTTAATTTGTAAATTATTCAACAGTCTTCTGCCGCGCTCATTTACAATATTACCAGTTAAGATTTAAATCTCAATTTGGTAAGCTGGACCACAAGAAGAAATTAAGAATTATATTCAAAATCAAAAGTTACTTCAATGTTTGGAATAAGAAAATATCCCCATTTCTCCATCTGATGGGCTTAGAAAGGATTTTTTTTCATGCTTGGCAAACTTTTCCCAGGTTCGGATAGAGTCAAATCATCCAAAAAGAAAAGAGAATTTTAGATTTCCTTTGCTAAATGGTCAGTCTTATACTACTAGTTTGTTTATGATATGGGAAGGGTTAATATGATTTAAGCAAAACTGATTTTTTTTCCATTCTTCCTTCAATTTCTTGATGTTTTTATTATTATTATTTGACTTTTTTGAGAGTTTTTTACACCAGCATCAGCAAATAGTTTCTCACAAGATTTTTTGTGACTGCAAGTCTCCTCAAGCCCCTTGGACTCTTCTGGGTGATTATTATCATCATCATCATTATTATTATTATACTACACTTTGTGAGTTTTTCCCACCAGCATTTGCTAATTGACTTTTACTGGCGTCTGAGAGACAGTATGTCTCCTCAGATCTTCAGAACTCTTCTCTGTTGTCCAGAACTATTCTCAGTCTCAAAAATGCTGTAGTCTAAATGGTCTCAGTTCATCCTCTGATTTTCAACTCTTTTAGTTTCCTTTCCAAACCTTTGGGGACCGTGTTCTAATCACACCAATTACAATTGGTATTACCATCACCTTCATGTTCCATAACTTTCTTAGTTCTCTGGCAAGGTCTGAGTACTTTTATCTCTTTTTTATTTGTTTGATTTTTACTCTGTGGTCTGCTGGGATGGCAAAATCCACTACATAGAAAGTTCTCTCTTTTTTGGTCTGATCTTCTGGCCATGTTTAGGTGATCCATTTGAATCTTAAAATCCAAGAGAATTATATGCATCTCATTATCTTGGAAAGATTTTGGTTTGTGCATATACCATTTGGTTGTATAGTCCAATTTCAATTTCTTGCCAAATTCCCAGTGGATTACCTTTCCTACCCAGTCATGTCGAGACTTATTCTCCTTTTGTACGAGTTCACTCCTTGCAAGTTCTTCACACCAATTTTAACTTTAACTTTTCATCCTTTCTTGCATTCAATATTCTATTTCCTCAAGCCAAGAAACAAGCAGAAGGTCCAATGCTTATCTAAATACTCTGGTCATTCCTGATGGGTATTATGTGGGCATAATTAATAATGCACATAAAATACCAGAGTATATTCTTACTAAGAATATTATTGCCATCTCTAAATATCATTATAATAAATGCAATTATTGTTATCACAGTTAATACAGTTCTAATGTAATTATTTCCACTGCAATCAGAATAATGTGGGCCGCTTTGATTATTCCTGTAATTATTATGATTAAAGTTATTGTTATTAATAATATAAGTATTACAGCTGATACTGTTGCTTTTAGTATGATTGTTACTATAGTTAATATCATCATTAGAGACACTTTAGTGGCTATTATTATTATGATTATTATTTTCATCTCAGGTTGAATTTTTGTATAATGATCTCAGGTATATCTAACCCCTAATATCTGACTTTCCTTGTCACATGCAGTTATTTCAGTCTGATTTTCTTGAACTGCCCACAATGAACAACAACTTAGCACCAACCTTATTCATTGAGTTGAAGTACTGAATTAGAGTACCATCTATTGTTCAAATAGATCTATTACAATTTTTTCTGATTAGATAAGAATACTTGCTATCATATAAATGTGTGCCAAAAACTCCTAAGAAACTACACAAATAATGTAAATATAAACATACAACATTAGCAATTCCCTAACTTGTAGGCATAAAATAACCCCAGACAGGTTGACATGCATTAAAATCAATCAATCAATCATTAGAATATTATTAACAATAAGGAAATATCCTTGTTATATTGTAAACAGTCAAAGCCATTCTTGAACACAAGTGACAACTAACAATAGTATAGATATCATTTTCTAGTGATTAATACAGTATATCGTGTGTAAACGAATTATCTTATATTTCTGAATGCGTTTATATGGTTATGTGTATGACATGACAAGATATATGTATGTATTTGTGACTTTTCACAGAGGCAATAATATCTTCATATGTGAATGCTAATTCATAATGATGGCAATATTTATCTGCATGTGTCATGTACATGTTTATAGTGTATGTACTTTGCAGTCTCCAGCTTGTCTAAGTCTGCCATTTATTACCAAACATTTCTCAGTTTTGTCTCCTCCGGTGCCATTTCCTGCTTATAAATATCGAAAAACTCCAAGAAGAAGGATAGATGGCATTTGAAAATCTTGCAGACACCTCCAGACCTGTGTCAGAAATTGATTTGTGTATTTGCTTCTAGAATTCAGAACATTTGAAAGGCTTGCTATGCAATAGGCCTGTGCAGCAGAAACAGAAATAAAAATAACAATACAGTATATATCAACTAAGGTTTTTTTTAAAAGTGACTAACAAAAATACAGTGTAGCATAAAAGGGAGCAAGGCTGATATCTATGCATATGCAGTGCATTTTTTTGTACAGCTGCACAAACAGAAGGACCACCAAATTGTTGCTCACATACAAGACGTTCATGTAACAATATACAAGTTAACACTTGTGACTCTGTTATGACCACACAATGTCTGATAGAAATTCTGACTGTGATAGAACGGAAAAGTAACACCACCTCCTTGAATGTTTGTGAATAAATGAATAAACAAATAAGAAATCATTTGAGAAAGGATATGAATCTATAAGTAAAATTAATTTGTTCTAAAAATATATGTGTGTGTATTTTCTGAACAAATAGAATATATGTATTTGTAGTGTTTGTGTGTGTGTGTGTAACCATATTTACCAACCCCTCCGCTTCGGCAGGATATGACACATGGTCAGTTTTTAAGCGAAGTTTAACAGGTTTGAATTCAGAGTTTTCCTTCTCCTAGACTAGTTGCCTAACCAAGGCTGAAGAACCTAGTCTGCCCGACTATTTACCCATAGCTGGAGGAAGAATAATTGGATCCATACCTTTCCCAAGGGTATTACTGCTATGTGAAAATGCAATCAGTCTCGACCAGGGTTTGAACTCTCGTTTGTGTGTGTGTAACTGTCACAGAATATGTGTCCGAGAACAATAAACACCCATATCATTTAACAATTTTGATCTGAACAGTATCTGTATTACTAAAATTCATATGTTAGTGTGTGTACATATATATATATATATATATATATATATAAACATTTTTAATCAGTAATATCTTTATAGTGCTCACTGCATGAAAATCAGAGCAACATCACATTATATTTCAAGTATAAAAAATAGAATAACAACTCATGACTCAGAGTTTTATGCTTTTGATTCTCAGGTTGGCTAGTAATCAGCTTTGAATACTAGTTCACTTGAGTGTGAGTTTATATATAATTTTTTTTATTTGTAAAAAAATATATATTTATAGGGTATGTAACTGTGTGAAAATGACATCTTAGTGAGATTTTTATGAGAGCAATACATTTAAAATGCTCTAACTGGTAGAATAAAACAACTTGTAGTTCAATTAGCAACTGAAGAATAATTCTATAAGGTGTGAATTAATGCTGAAAATGATATTTTAATAATCTAAATTATTGATAAAAGTGAGATGCCACTGAAGTTGTTGTTGAAATCTTTCACAGGACATCTAGTAAATAAACACACACTTCTTGGGATTATACTGTGGAGTTAAAATAATCAGAGGTTAAAAAAAAAAGTAAGTAAAGTTGGCGACCATAGTCGAGGGCAACCAGAAGGCTCCCTTTTCAATAGCTACTACACCGAGATGTAGGGGAGGGGGCAACTCCTTTCCTTGGATTGCTCCACTTTACCCTTGAACCTTACCTTAGAATGCTGAGTGCTAAGCAAGGAGGTATCAAGTACCATTTTTAAAGTCTTTGGTATGACACGACCTGGGATTGAACCCCGGTCTCCCGGACCATTAGCGAACACTCTACTCACTAGACCAGTGAGAAAGGTACTGATCTTCTACTTTGCATAATTGCAATAGAATTTAATGTCCTTGTGTCAGATTTGTTTTATTACTTTTCAGCATAAAACATATATTTCCATAGCAAGTAGTTGTGACAATACAAATTTGCGTGTTGTTATATGTGTTTGTTGATTTATTTAGATAAACACACATGTGAAAAGGAAACAAGTTTCTCATCATCCTGTAATCTGCCTCATGATAAACAGCCTTCAGTATAAGCTGGTAATTGACAATTTTACTGAATACATTTACAAGAACAGCTTGTTATTATATTTTAAATATTTTTATTTGACTGTAATAAATCACAAGATATAAAGACAGCTAAATGCTTTTGTGTGCATGCATAGGCACACACATGCAAATACCTGTCTGCCCAAGGGCATAGCAATTGCTTACACAAACACATCTGCACATAATAATCAAGTAACCCACCCACTCACACTTGTGTTCTCCTTTCCCTTCCTCTACACCCAAACTCTCCTATTCAATTGTGAGGAGATTTAAATAAGCACACTCAAACCATCAAATATATTTCCCAGTCTTTTTAATATTTACACACTTCTCATTTATCCGACACTTGTTCCCTCTCTGCTTTGTACTTGCTTTGCTCAACAAGCAAGAAACATGACTGTTAAGATGCTCCCAATAACCAAAGATTCTTTTTTCTGTTTGTTTTGTTTTTTTTATAATCCTTCTTCCTTCGAGCAGTTCATTTTCTCTATTCTTCTCTGTTCTTCTTTTACACTTTTTCTACTTCATATGTTTCTCCATCTTTTACTTGTCTTTTTATATTTTTTTCTTAATTTCAACTTTTCCTTCGTTCCATTTCTAAGAACTTTTCTCTTCTTTTTTTTTATTCTGCTTTCGTTCTTGGCTTTCTCTTTCTTTTCTTCTTTCTTTCATACATTTTTGACTGTATATTTATATGTCTTTTACCTCTTTCTACTTTTCCTTCGTTTCCTTTTTTTCTCTTCTTTATTCTGCTTTCATTATATTTTTCTTCCTCCTTAATTTTTTTTATCGCCCATTGCCGTTAAGTTTTTCTCTTTTCTTTCATTCATTTTATTTTCTCCTTTTTATCAATTTGATATTTTATCATTTCTTTTTCTGGTTTCCTTTTTTTATTCCTTCTCTCTGATTTTCCTTTCCATTTTTTTTTTACTCGGTTTTTCTTTATTTCTATTTTTCTCTGTTATCCTTTTTATACCTTCTACTTTCCTGATTCTTTTTGTTAATTTATTTTTTCTTTTCATTTTGTTTGTCTTTCTTTTTTGATGGACTTTTTCCCAAACTGCTTATCTTCGACTCTTTAGTTTTTCTTTGCTCTTTCTTTCATCCTTTCTCTTTTTCATTTCTATTCTCTTCTTATTTTCTTTGTTTCTTTCTTTTCTCATAAAAATGATGTAATTTCTTAGCCTGTCTATAATTTATTACTTTTCCTTTTTCTATTTCTTTTATTACATCTAATTTTTTTTCATCTCTCCTTCACTTTATGCTTTTTCTTCCTATCTTCTTCATGTTCATTTTCTGTTTTCCTTTTTATTCTTTCTTCTTTTCTATTTACGTTTCTGAAATTTTTTTCCTTTTTTTTTTTTTCTTTCTCTATTCTTTTACTTTTTTTTTTTTTTTTTTCAGTTTAATTTTTATTTTCTTTCATTTTGAATGAAACTTTGTTAACTCTCATAATCTCTTATTTATCACTTTTCTTTACATTCATTCAATTTTTACTATTTTCTGTCCATTTTTCTCCTCCATGTTGTTCTCTTTTTTATATTCCTTATTTCTTTTCTTATCTTATTTCCACCCTATCTTTATTTTTCATCTTTTCTTTTTATCTTCAGTTATAAATCTTTTTCTTTTCTTTCTATTCTGTTTGTTTTTCTTTTCTTGTCTTTTCTTTGAACTTTTTTTTTTTTTTTTTTTTCTAGTCTTTCATTGTCTTTCTATCTCTTTGACTTTTTTCATCTTCTGTATTCCTTACTTTCTTCTTCAGACATCTTCCTTTTCTGGATTTTATTTTTTTATCTCTTTTCTACAATTTTCCTTCTTCCAGTTATTTTTCCTTTGAACTTTTTTCTTTCTTCTTTAAACTCTACACTTTTCTCTTTTCTTTTCAACTGTTCTTCTTTCATTTCTCTTCTTTTTTTTTTTTCCTGCTTAAGTTTTATATTTCCTCTCACTTCTCTCCATCAACCTTTTAGGATTCTATTTCTTCTCTTCTATCTTTCCTTTTCTTCAATTCTATTTCTTTTATTTTCCTATTTCTTTACTTCCTCTATTTTTTCTTTTTCTCAAATCTCTTCTTCATCTTGTCTTTTGACTTTTCCTTCCTTCTCCTACTCTTCATCTTTTTCATTCTAACTGTATACACAAATACACACACGTATCTTCCAAATACCTTAATGCAACAACCAACATCCTCCCACTTATACCTTTCGCAGCACTTCCTAGCAGTTGGTCGTCTGATGTAGCAGCAACAGCAGCAACCCACATTTACCCAGTACATTCAAGATTTTCCACAAGATAAAATGTCAGTGCCTACAGTGGTACAGTACTACCTCTATTGTATCGCAGTCAGACCTTGTCTTATTCAGTTAACCTCATTTCAAAACAATGAATTTTTCTGTGATTCACAAATGGCTACAATACTTGTTTTCTTTTACTTATTATCTTTCTAAGCTTTTGTAATCATCATTATTAAATTGGCTTTTTCAATTTTGTTTTAGGAGCACTTTGACTATTGTTTCTTGATAAACTAAATATCCACAGGTGAAGTTGAAATGAAAGTACCATTGGGACAGCATGTTTATCTTTTAAAAAAATAAATGAAATGGACTTTGAAATAAAAATAATTCATTATTTCACTTATAAAGTAAAAGTAAAGTTGGCAACCATAGTCAAGGGCGACCAGAAGGCTCCCTTTTCAATAGCTACTACACTGAGATGTTGGGGAGGGCACAACTCCTTTCCCTGGATTGCTCCACTTTACCCTTGATACGTACCTTATAATGCTGAGTGTTAAGCCAAGAGATATCAAGTACCATTTTTAAAGTCTTTGGTATGACACGACCTGGGATTGAACCCAGGTCTCCTAGGCCATTGGCAAACACTCTACCCACTTGGCTAATAATGTCCAATATTTTATAACTTCTTCAAAAATTTTGCTTTTTTATGATAAGGCATGAACCTGTTGGCTTTCAGTTGTAATTGTGAACTCTTTCGATGTTAACATTTATGAAGATGTGAATAATTTTAATTATCTTTTTAGACTTATCTCAATTGCAAATGAAGATGATTTAAAATTGATAGACTTATAAATTCAGCCTTTACAAATTTATGATTCAGAGCTAAGTTGGCTTGGACATGATTTTATTTGCTAAGCTAAAGCATTTTGATTATATTGCTTTAATATAAATCTCGCTATCATGTGCTATTTTTTTTTAATTATGATTATGTACATCAGGATGTACATGTAACCTCTTAGGAAATGGAATTGGTAACCCAAGTTCAAATCCTGAACAAGGCAGTTTACATTTCATTTTGTACTACTGCCCTTGAGAAGAGCATGAATGCATCTGTTCTCCATCCAGCTATGGGTAAATAGTGAAGTGGGTTCTTTTTGCCTAGATTAGGCAACCAGTATAGGAAAAGGAAAACTGAATTTAAACCAGCTGTATTCTACTCAAAAAGTGAACTTTGTGTCAAATGCTGCCAATGTCAGAGGTATTGGTTAAATACAGACATACATATATAATGAGAATTTTTGTAATATATAGATAGACAATATATTCAAAATTTGATTCTAAAACTTAGATTTTCTTGATGAGCATTATAATTAAAATTAGGTTTTGGTTTGGTTTCTTTGTTTAATGGCATATCAACCTTCATTGGTTATTTTATACCATAGCCATCCTTATAGAAGAACTTTAGTGATACTGTTTAATCAACAACTTGAGAGATAAGGGGGTTCATACCTTTCCAAAGGATGTCAGTCCAAAAGCAAACATAACAACTGACTAGAGTTCAAATTCACTTAATACAATATTGCAGTTGAGTGCATTATCTATTATACCATGGAGGTTTCTCCAAAATTATGAATCTACCCATGTCACAAATGATGTAACATTAAGAGAAACTGATTTTTTTCTTTTGGGGGAAAGATTTATTTGTTCATTGAACTTCAACAATTTTCAGTTTCAAAACTTAAAAAATCCTAAAAGCTTTTTATCTGTTTTTTTGTTAAACATTTTATGATAAAAACTGATTTAACTCATAGACATGAATGCCATTTGTTTGAAGTCAACTTTCATATTTAGTCAATGAAGTAAATTCTTATTATATCAAAATACCATGGAAAAAGGCTGCATATGAAATTGATAATTAGACCCTAATTATTGTTAAAAGATTTAAGACTTTAAATCTATTTTTTCTAGTTGTAGGTTTGATCACATGTAAAATCATCATGAAAATTTATTATGATTTAAGAGTTAGGTACACAGTGAGAATCAAACTCACCTAAGTTGAAAAAGTTATGGGAATAAATTTGCTAACCACTGCTCTATTTGTTAACCTGAATTTACTCATGTGAATGATTTGTTCAAGGGAAATAACTACATGGTTATTTATTTATCCCCCTTGAAACTGAGTTGGTTTGATGAATTATGGACAAAAATATATATAAGTATTTGTGGCATTTTATCATTGCAAATTTGTATCCAAGAAAGTTGATCTCATAAAAAATAGCAAGATTATTTACATGTATTTAAAAGTTAGTCCTTTACTTAAAATCCATTAAACTTAAAATAATTTTTTTACACTTTAAAATATGATTAAATGGATTATATCTCTTAATCCCAATCCCACTTGGCAATTAAAACTTCAAAATGAAAACCTAAGAAAATTGATTTCCTCTGCATTATGACTTCAGTCCACTTTTAGTCTCAAGGCATGAGGTTGGTGACTAAAAATATTTCCTTTCAGACTTTAAAGGAATGGCCATAGAGAGCATTTGGCGATAAATCTTTTTGTACAAAAAGATTACAATCTATATAAATAAATACATATAATATCAAAATATGTTTTCACATGTTAAAACAAACATTCTTACACACATACACAGTACAGGAAAAATTGTATGTTTAGCTTCGGTAAAAATAATTACACATACATATAAACTTCAAAGCTAAACAGAAAAATTTTATCCACTATGTTAAAAAAAGAAAGGAGACTTACTAATGCATTTGTAAAGGATATCATAGATTTTATCTTCTGTATTAAACAGTGTTGAGCATGAAAAACTTTCCTTTAAACAATCTAAAGGATGATGATAATGATCTTAGAGTTTAAATATATGATATGTCTTTTCATAGGTCATTGTTAGTCATCTGGGTAAACCTTTAAAAGTTCAGCCAAGTAGGTTTTCAAGCTAAGTTCTTACCATTACTATATAACCCTAGACATTTTTTGTAAGTAACAAAAAAAGACTAAATGATTTAATTGTTTGTGACAATAAAATCATGGATATTTGATCATTCTCTATGCATCAGTACATTTATTTTCTATATTTTTTATATATATATATATATATATATATATATATATATATATATATATATATATATTTTAATTGTTGGTTCTTTAATTTTTTAAAAACTTTCAATTTTTGAAATTCCTCCACTTACTTGAGAGTTATTCTTGAAAGTCTTCTTAGATGATTTTACTTGATTATTTCTTATTGTCCTCCAAACACTTGACCAAAGATGGAAGTGATTGACTGCAGGAAAAATCAGTTTTGATTTTGCACTTAGAATATAGACAAAAAATTCTAAAATTATATTATGTTTATCTGTCCCAGACAATCACTGGGTGATACAGAAAGAGGTTGATAAAATTACACTCTATGCTGAACTTGCACAAACAGCAGCAAATTTGTTCCTATCATCACTGGGGCTTCAGGAACCATTTTCAAAAGATTCAAGATATTCCTTTGAAAGCCAAACATTTCATATCACCTTGGCACTCATCAAAAATTGACAATCCTTAGGAGTACATATGTTTCAAGAAAAATACTTAGTATGAGGTTAATGAGTTTAGACATTGAGTTAGGGACATGATGAGGAGTTAAGATCAGCTTCAATAATAATGATGATAAATGACATGCAAGAATAACTTTTATTATGGTGCTGTAAAATAAGTTAATTAGTGATCTTATATATATATATATATATATATATATATATAAGATGACCCATGAATCTATTGGGTTTGAGTTGCAACATTGGTTCATGATTGTACGATTGTTTTTAGTTTGGAAAGATTGAATAATTGAAATAAGCATTGTAATCTCTATCATATGAAATATTTGAGCGATTAAAAATGATATTCAGTACAAAGGAAGACTTCATAAAATTATGATTAAGTTACAAATGGGACTGGACATTGGTGTATTCTTTAAGTGAAATCAATTTTAATTGTATTATTATAATATCCAGTTTTTGTTAGATACATACACGTATGAGAATTTTAGTAATATATAGATGATGACAATGATTGATATGCAGATTCACTTTTATAAAGTAACTTAATAACTTATAAGAAAATGTATAAATCTACTGGACATGACAAATCAAAATAAACTTAAACATTTAACTCTTTCATTACAGTAAGATCTATAATCTTATTAATTCTGAAATTCAATTAAGGTCTAACACTCAGACATCTGTGTGTATGCACACACACACATATATATATATATATATATAAAATATAGTTTGCTAAGTTAATAAATAAAGAGTACTCAGTATCAATGATAGAACATATGTTAGGATAACATAGACACAGAGCTTACATTGCTTGTTGACTGTTAGTTTTTTGTCTATGCAATTATTGGATTAAATTGACTTTGTCTGATGATGGCTGTCACTGAGCTCTGTTAGCTTTGGGTTTGCACTATTCTAACTTATATATGTAGAGAGAGAAAGAGAGAGATGTAGGTATAATGTAATCCACTAGAAGGCCAAATAGAACAAAAGGCTGTGGAAAGATTGTATTATACAATTCTTTAATTTGACTTGAAAATTAGCACTTGGCTTTTACATGGATTTAAATACTGACCCAGAACATAAATGAAAAAAAGTATGAGCCACTAGCAAGCTTTCTGAGGAAATTCTTCAAAAACCATTGGCTAATTTTGTTCTAACAAATAAAAGAATCTACTTTTTTATAACCTTTTGCCCATTACAAATACTATCTATTTCTTCATTGAGTTAAAAAAAAAAAAAAAGAAACAAAATGATCTGTCCATTTGAATGTCTTCCTAATCAAAGTAGCATTTTCTTTGCCAACCTTTTACCCCTGACTAAAGATTATTATCTACCTCATTTACTTTAGAACAAAGTAAAAATGACATATTCCTTCAACCATGTATATCTGGGTGTTCACTAATGACAGTGTTTTTAACTGGCTGCACAAGTGTACGTGCTTGTGTTCACTGCCTGAAGATCTTGTCTGATGGAGCTTCACGAGGCTGAATTAAATTTGATGCTCATTTGTATAGACTAAAATATCAAACTCTTTTTTATTCTAGCTTAAAATCACATATTACATTAAGTTATTCCATTTCTTGCAGGGAGTATTAAGTGTTTTGGACTCACCCATTTGGTTTGCAAAGGCGAAATCTTTGACAAGGCAACATTTCTTTTTTTGAAATAATGATAATATATAAGTAACATTTAGTTTATCTTTTACAGCTGCTCAAGGAATTAAATTAATTCAGATTAATGATTAAATTGAGTTATGAATCCCTGGACAAAGTACATTGATAAGAATCTAATGGGGACAACCACTCAGGATCAGAGTGAACCTGGGAGTAATAACAATGAAGAAAGACTACACACTTACTAGTGCTCTAGAACTATAGCTTCACCACCTGATCTAATTTAGTGTTATACCCAGGACACTGCTTTGTGGAGGGGTATCTTATTCTTCTGCAGGGGATACGTCAGTATATTCTCAACCCTGCCAACTGAGTGATAAATAAAGAAGGAAAACTACTCTATAATTAACATTTAATAGTTATCTCCCTCAAGTATTCCAAAAAGGAAGCATAAAAAGATGCATGTTTTATTTATCTTCCTTAAGACAAAAAATAAATCCAAAAATACAAGTGGCATTTTGGTTATTTTGGAAGATTTCAAGAGACTCATTTTAGTAAAAGACAATACTGTCACCTGTATTTTACTTTATGTAATGTTTCCTGTGCTTTTTTCTGTGCTATATCAACTGGATATATTGAATTGAGTTGATTCAGGGAATGTAGACCTCTACTCTAAG
The DNA here is from genome assembly GCA_963585895.1 of Sepioteuthis lessoniana. Lineage (NCBI taxonomy): Eukaryota > Metazoa > Mollusca > Cephalopoda > Myopsida > Loliginidae > Sepioteuthis > Sepioteuthis lessoniana. Next base: position 3,681,024 of record OY757925.1, read on the forward strand.
GTGTAACCAGGTCATTTACATCCCCTACCCATTTAGATCAACAGGTCATTTGTTTTCAAGGTTAGACCTTTTTTCCCAAGGGTCAGGGATCACCCTGTAGGTTATACTCCCTTGCTGCACCGTCTCTGTTTGTAGAATGTCTATCATAATAAGATTGTCCGTAAGATATATTCTTATTATATGCATTTACCCTCTTACCACCTGTAAAAGTGGCAGCAGTTGCCCATGTCAGACTCCATACTGTTTTACATGATAACTTGTAAATGTTTTCATCTTCATCAATTAACCGTATATTTATATAGCAAAATGCAACTGACTTGATATATTATCTCTAATAGAATTTAAAATTTCCCAAATTTTAGTGTATTAATGATAATATTTTTCTTTCTTTAATCAATTTTTTCATTGAATTAATTTTCATATACATATTGAATTATAAATTTAGCGTGCTTAATAAAATTTAAATGATGTGTTGAAAAAATATTATGGCTAAAAGTGTGTTGCTAATGCAAAAACATTGGAAAGCCCTGCCATAGGCTTAAAGAAGACATATAACTTTCTAAGTATTTCATATATCTGTATACAATTATGTCTTTTTTTAAGAGATAAATGTCTAAAAAAAATGTATAATATTTTGATAGGCTGTTCAATTTAATAAATAATTTTCTTCTTTAAGTTGACTTTTCTTACTTCAAAATAAGTTTTTTGCATTTTTGATAATTTTCACACATTTTTTATAAGAAAAATTCTCTACTGGTGCCTTTTGCATGCCTTTAAGCAACATTAGGAAATTCTGTGCATAAACAAATTTGAAATTAGTTATTTCCCAATTTGCCAAGAATATCAAGTTAACATTCTTTATTTAAAATTTTGATTTGGTAACTTTCTGTGAGATTAAAACACAAATCATATGCTATAAAAGACAATCTAAATATATTGATAGAATTTTCTCACTCTTTAGACACTTGACATTTTATGTAAAGAAAACCCGCATTAAAATTTATCTCAATCAGTTCATATTGATCAATCTCAGTTCATATCTGTCTATCTATCAGGATATTTTAAATAATTATTCCCAGAGGCAAAAAGAAATTTCATCTGCTTAAAAAAAAAAAACTGTTGTATTAAATTTTAAAATTATCTATTTCTTCATAAGTATTCTATTTTTAACATGATGGAAATTTTGTTTTATTTATTCACTTCCACAGATTCATAAACAGTCCTCCATTTTTAGAATGTATGTCAGGATTTTAAGAATGATGCATGACAATATGACACAGTCTGCTTTAGTCATTTTTCTTTCTTTTCTTCTCAGATGAAACTAAATTAGAACCAAGTATCAAAATCATCATCATCATCATCATGTTAATTTTGTGTGTGTCCTTTGATTTTAAATGTTTTGAAATAAGTTTAGAATAAAGAAAAATTATATGAATATTTATACTGTGCAAAGTGTTTCAAGCAAATGACAGAAAGAGTTGTATACATAATTTTAGCAATAGTCATTGAACAATATTAGTGTTGTCAATAGCAGTAGTTCTACCATGAAGAAATGTCTGTCTAATGACTTAGATTTGAGGCAACAATCTTCACAATAAAATAACTAGGGGAAAAATGACTTTGTCAAGTTGACTGTAATACATACATCAATCGAAATTGCTCAAGATTAACAGAGAAAATATACAGGACATTATATCAAATGCACATATGTATGGACATACTCACATGTTCATACATGCAAAAGATATGCACATGTATACTAGGTACATAATTAAGATATTCATATTCAAAATGATGCTAAATGTTAAAAATCATGATAGATTTATGCATTGTATTCAATTCATATTTATATAAATGAATTTTTGTTCTTATCTACTATGACCATGATATATAACAAAGGCATTTAGTGCAATATATATATATATATATATATATGCACAAAACAAGTACATATTTTTATGTGCAAAGTCTGATCAAAAAGTATTAAGAATGAAACTTTTTCTATTCTAAAATGAAAATATTTATTCATCTTGATGAATCAGTGCCTTCTTGAAAAAACGAATGAAAGTATTCCAATACTGTTTGAATGAAATGCTTTTGGTGAAATAGAGGATTGTACAAGTACAGCTCTCTACATATTCAACAGACCTAACTCTGGGACATTTTCTTGTTCTCTCAACTGAAAAAGGATGACAAGGACATTAAAACAAATACATTTGTGTAGTTTGGCACAGTATCAATGAAAGACTTAGTGGAATAAGTGTGTTGAATTCACAGTGGACTATTTTGAAGAAAATTAATGTTTCAATAATTGTTCTTTTCAGTCTTTTTGAACACACCTTTTATAACCAAATAATTCAGTACTATATATATATATATATATATATATATATATAAAGAGAGAGAAAGAAAGAGAATATCTGTGAACTGATTCAAGTATTTACAACTGTTAAAGCAAATGTATATATTTTGTGTAGGTCCTAATTTTATATACCTATATAAAAGCATATTTTTAAACATGCATATTTACGTCTAAAGAAATCTGTACATTCATTTTTACACACTGTTTGTAAGTGTATAGAAATATCCTTACACATACACTCTCACTCTCTCTCTCTCTTATAAACACACACATTCTCTCTTACACACACGTACATGTGTGTTTGTGTGTATATATATATATATATATATATATATATATATATATATATATATAATGTTAATATTGTTATAAGTCAGTAATGCAGATCTATACAAGAATATCTTAAAGTCAATCTCACCAGCTGAAAGATCACGCAGAAGTGTAAATTTGTTATGTACTGCAAGACAGTAGTAAGAATGGAGTAGCATAATCTGCAGCAGAGGTAAGTAGTCTGTAAGTAAATTGTGGGCAGTTGCAGCACATTTAATAAATCTTCTTGATGCATAGTTGCGGATATGACAGACTGAACATTAATATATATTATCTAGACCTGAAAAATTTCATGGACTATCCCTGTATTTTATAAATTGAAGAAAAGGTAATTTGAATATTTTAGTAAAATATCAATTAATTCCGATTATGTATACTTTTATCTATTGTAAATTTCTAGATACTTTAGTTAAACAAAAACACTTTTCATTTTTTTTTTTAATTAAGTGTGAAGACTTTTTACAGCAGATTGGTGAAAGATGATTTTCTGCATAGCTAATCTTCTTGACACAATTTTATTACAATAACACTGATATCTCATTTACCCTTTGGCAAATGAATAAAGGAAAAAAACATTGTGGCTAAATACTGGCTTTAGCAAGAATATTATATATAGTCTTCTCTGGGTTTATCAGTGGGTCTCTTTCTTATTGAATAAAGTTGTATGGTAAATTTTAAGAAAGGAATAAACATTGTAGATTGTATTATACAGACATATGCATAAATATTACATACACACACACACACACACACACACATATATATATATATATATATATATATATATATATATATACTTTAAGAAAAACAACGAAACCGGTCACATAGGATTATAAATTTATTTCAATCCTGTTACGCATTTTTGAAATTTCCAAAAAAATAGAGCTTTTTACCAGGAAAATTTTAAATATTCATGCTTGAATACCTTCTTGTCCTGATGGAATTACTCCCAACTCCGGTTTAACTGGACCAAAAATAAATATATATATATATATAATGCTTTTATGTGTGCTTGCACTAATGTTCATTGATATATATGCATATTCATATGCAAAAACTAATCAATCTTTAAGGTTTTGTATTTCTGAGGGTGGGCTGAAAATTTCATAGGCTGATATCATATCTACTGTTGATGAATTTTCTGATCTATGGAATACAAGCGCTTCGATACCAGTAGAAGAAATTTGTGGACTACAAAGGGGACTATGTTGAAAAATGAACCTTATTTGGTCACATTTAATGATAGTACTTAGGTTGGTCTAAGAAGTTTTCAGCCAACCCTTATAGAATTGTGTGAAGAGATAGAAAAGATAGTCCAGCAATTGTTTATAAAACTGTATATGCAACCTGAAAATCTATACAGATATATTCATCACATGAATACACATTCACTGACAATCCATACATACATACATATATATATATATATATATATATATATATATATTCATGCACGCCCACACATTGGTAAACAAACACATAGTGTCAGAAATTTGCTAAAATATTACGTGGACTTTAGAAAAACATTTTTTTACTTGAAGATATCTCAAAAGACTATTATATTTATTATATATGCGATATAAAATATATAATGCAAATTTGAATTCATAAGAGCCTGAGGGTTGTTTTTTTTTCTTTCATAAATTCCAAACTTGTTTTGAGTTTGTGTCTGAAATATGTGAAATGGAGTATATTTAATTCATTTTGTGTTGGACAGACTATTTTCCTTGTCTGTGTTGTTATTTGTTCAAAAACAATTATTTGTTGGCACTGCCAATCCCACAGTAAATATACTAGAAGAGGACCAGAGGGTATATGGTCAAAATATTGTGAACAAATAGCAGCATAGAAGCAAAAAATAGTTGATTCAACATAAAATGAATTGCTTTGGGTTATTCTTAATCAGACTTACTAAACAGAAGAATATATATATATATATATATATATATATATATATAATGAACCTGGACTGATTTTTAAAAGCTGCCCAGGGAAATCACACATAACACATTAAAAATGACTCCCAAATTATGAAAAAATAAAAATAAAAGATCTACTTTGTTTTGTATGTATGTCTTTACCAAACTGTCTTCTATGAGCAGGATGTTACACAAGGTCAATTTTTAAATGGTGTATAACTCCTTTGAATTTAGAATTTTTCCCTCTTTTAGACTGATTGCCTAACTAAGGTTGAAATAACCTAGTCTGCCCTACTATTTTCCTATAGTCTGGAAGAGAAGCATTCCTTTATTTCCCTGAAGCATTCATATAAAGTGAAATGTAAACAGCTCCATCCATGGTTAGAACTCAGGTCACGAATTTTATTTCTTATGATGATAACCATTATGCTCAGTGCCTGTCTATTTTGTATGTAAAATTAGCAATAACTGAAAATCATTTATTCCTACTTTTATTTAATCTTCATTTAACTATTTTTTTCATAAACTTGTCCTTCACTCTCTCAACTTCATCCTCCTGCCTAGGTGGAATATTATGTCCATTCTCTAAACTAATTCCAGATGTCTGAAGAAAATAATTCTAGACTCCAATTAGTTTAACTCGAAGAAGTATGTTTTTGAAACAATTAGTCTTCTGTAGAAGGAATCTATTATAGCGGACTTCCTTTCAATCTTTACGTATATACAGTACATCACTTTCTTTAGATGAATGAAAACATTTGATAGAGTTAGTACTGGTTGATTCACTTGCTCTATAATCTGTGTATTTCATATTGCAATAAAGCATATACCTTTTATTGACTGTCATAATTTGTTTCTAAAATGGAATATTTACCATAATTATGGCATACAAATCAATTCTTCAAGTCTGAAAAAAATCACCACAAAGCTGGAGGTTGACTTATACAGCTGGGCTAAAATCCAAATTTTTATCCTACATAGTGGTCAATGAGTGGAACAGTCTTCCTAACAATTGATATACATCGCTTAGTGTGACTTGAGCAGACTGCCACAAACATTTCCAATTTAAACTTGTGTTAGGTGAACATATCTTTAAAAATAGAGTTTAATAAAAAGAATAATAAAACTGTCATTAAAGTTAAATATCATATTATATGCTCTGTCTCATACCATTTGCAATTGATGATGCACTGACTGTAAACACAAATCAAAACATCACAGCACCTAGGTGGCCACTCAAACAACTACAGTCTATTCTTTATCTGCACAATTTAATGATAGCACAATAGATTTTAAATTCATATTAATATAAACTTTCATGTGTAAGATTGGCTTGTTTTAGATATGATTGATATGATTCTTATTTCAGAGAAAAATTACATACATTATACACTAACGGTGTAATGAGTTTAATGACACATAATTGTAGTTTAAAGAATATACATACACTGGCATTATTACTGTACTCATATGAAACAACATTTTAAAAAAAGGTTACTTGAAAGTTATTTTAGTAATGATTAAAGTCTTGATTTAACCAGTAGCCTACAGTATATTTGGGGGTCGACGTATATAGCAAAGACAGGTCTTAAATGGAATTTTGAGTTAAAAAGTCATTTTATATGCCAGATTGACTTTTATGCTATAATTTATGATAACTGCATGTAGAATTATTGTCCATCTTTTTCATAACTTATGGGGAAACATTCAAGATAGTGCAAAGGATGTTCAGTTCTTGATTAGGATATTTATAATTTACTGGAATAGATTATTTTCAAGGAATGGCTCAAATAAACCCAATCAATTTTAACTGGTCATCATGAGTGAAGAATATTATTTAGTCTGAAATATACAATATATCTCCTGCATAAAAGTGTGAAGCACTTGTGAAATGTTTGCTCATTCACAGTGTCTTCTTCATAAACTACACAATCCTAATATTTTTCTGGTTGCATTTTAATCATATTTTTAACATTTTATAAGTGATTAAACACATAGAATAAAACAAGCAATATTTTGGTACTTTATCTTGAAGACAAAATCAATATTTATTTTAATGTTTTGTCAAATGCATGTTGATATGATAATTGTTACAATTCATTGAAAAGTGTTTCTTTAATGAAATAAAGGTACCATTTTTGGTCAACCTAGTATATATTCATATATATGCATTCATTTTGGTCAACCTTGTATATATCTATGCATATGTATTTTTTCTAGATACATAGACAATAACACATGAAATTAATTGTATATATAAATAATCAAAAGCAGCACATTTAAATTACAAAGTGATATCCATTCATATAATATCACCACCTCAGTCCATGAATTTATATGATTTTCAATAGTTATATAAAATAAATACCTGAATATATTTGTATCCCACTATTTTATATCATTAATCTTCTGTTGAAAATCACCAACTGAAATAAAGAGAAGTGGGAAGTATTCTTTAGTTTTTAAAAAAGAAAAAACTTGTGGAAAATTAGCAGTAAAAGTGAAAGTAGGAAACAAGAATAAGAGAATGCTTCCCCTCCTCAAAGAACTATTGTAGAGAAAAAATGAATTTATAAAGACTAATATCACAAGAGTGAGAGAAAATCGATGTGGGAGAAAAGTATTAGGAAGAATAAGGGAGAAGGAAAGAAAGATTTTAATTCCCCTCACAAAACCAAGTTGTCCATATGTGACAAATATATATATATATATATATATATATAATGAGTCATACTATATGATCTAACAAAAGAGTAATGAGAAATTTCAATGTTAGGACAACACAAGGCATTGCTCATTTTGTTTATATTAGTAAAATTCTGATTATGTTTCTACATAACCATTATCCAGCAAACCAACATATCATCGTGAGATTTTTATCAAAGCTGAAAATTCTCTTCCCAGCATTTCCAGTCCAATTTGCAATTGACTGATAATTCTGAGGGGTCTGCATTTACACTGAACATCAATTTTCATTATCTAAATTCTCCATATAAAAAAAGATATTATAATAGAGATGAAATGATAATTATATTCTTTCATGCCTTCCTAAATTAAAGCATCAACATTATCCTGGATCAGTATTACCATTAGGACTAATGCATTCAAGGATCTTGTAATATTTTAATAAAAGTGTAACATTGATGATAAAATATTATTAAATTTGTTGCAATTAGTAATTTTGATGAATCAAATGTTGACACTCAGGTTTAATTTTCTCTGCAAGAAAATTTTTATAAAAATAAACCTATTAACCTCAATGGCAAAATAAGTCTATTTCCAATGTAAAAATGTTTTCACATTTTAAAAAAAAAATTACTTGTGGTGTATCCTAAATTCTTAAAAGATTTAAGGAACTACAATATCCTTTCCTTGTAAGCTAAATTATATCAAGTAAGTTTAAAGGTTTTATTCTATTAAGTACATTACAAGAATTTTAAGAGATGAACAGAGTCAATAATAAATTTGATATGATGGATTACAAAAAGGAAAAAGAAAAAAAACCATTGGAAAGTTAAGGAAATAAATAATGGCAAAAGGATATAAAAGTAATAGAATTGATTTCAGCAAATACAATAAAAAAAAAAAGAAGAACAACAAGATAATAGCTGAAGAGGACTCATAAAAGATAGAAAAAGATGAAAAGAAGCAGAAAAGAAATTAAAGTGACAAATAGTTGAAAAGATATGATTTAGGAAGAAAAGGAAGATGTTAAGAGGGATAAATGATAACATTGGAAGAGAGAAAGAATAGCATAGAAAAAGAGGAAGAAAGAAAAGAGAGAGAGAGAGAGAGAGAGAGAGAGAGAGAGAGAGAGAGAGAGAATAAATAAATTAGTGAAAATGAGAATAATGTTAGCAGAGAGAAGAAAAGCAGATTAGTAATGAAATTAAACCAAAGAATAAAAAGTTTAAAAAACAAAGAAAGAGAAAATAGAATCTGCAAAATTATTGTGAGAGAAAGACAGAAAGATAAATCTGAAATGAAAAAAAGAATGTAGAAAAAAGAGAATGAGCAGTGGGAAAAAAATTGGTTAAATTAAATTCAAAGATGGAATATAATCAATAGAAAAAAGGCTTTGAGTGACAGATACAATATTTATGTACAAAAATATATATATATATATATATATATATATATATATTTATTTATTATTCGAAGAAAGCATTTAATCTTAATTTGAAAAGAGATAGATCTGAACAAACTCTGATCAATAGAAAGTACAAGTATGGTAAGTCATCAAGCAAATGTCTTAATAGATTAGCAGACTAATTTAGATGGATAGAAAGATAGCTATAAAGATATTGTAGCAGAGAAATGTTTCCTGTGTATGCATACATGCTCTACATTATAAGTTTTATTGATACTCCCAAAACTCTTCATTGTGAAAGATTCATAAATGAATAGATTGAAAATAATTGATACAGACATGAATATCTAAAATGTTATCTTGAAAACTTAAACAGCTTAACATTCCAAAAATTGTTACTACTTAAATTAATGTTGTATTTTCATTCCATATCTTGTTTTCTCTTTTTATATTCATATTTATACACCTACAATCTTTCTAGACCCTTTATATTCTTATTTACTTATACTCATTGTATATTGGTTAACAACTAAAATGAAAAATGCTATTGATATTTTTTATTTATTTATTTATTATTTTACTTTACCTAGCCTGCACACTTTTTTTTTTTTTCCTATTTTTAACCTTTTTTACCTACCCTAATCTGTTTATATCCTTTTCAGTTTTTGCTTTGATCTGTATTTCCATAAGTTATTAGACATATATAAATAAAAAATAATTATCTCTTTTTATTTTCACCTGCCTTTTTACAGTTTCTGTATTTTTTAACCATTGTTTTCCTTTACCCCCCCCCCCACCAAAAAAAAATATATATATAGCTACCAGGTAATATTTTTATGTATCATTCTTTTTTTCTATGTGTAAATAATAAAAGAATTATTTCTTCTTCCTCCATGCATACACATATTCTGCTGTTATTAGATATGTCCATGCTTGCTTTCGTGTATGCAAGTTTGTAAGAAAGTCTCATCTTAAATAGAGACACTAGAGCCAAATCAAACTCACCTAAAGAGGGAAACACACACACACACACACACATTTCTACATGCAGCGTCTCTTTCTCCTTCTCTCTCTCTCTCTCTCTCTGAGGGAGTATGTGAATTGTAGTCAATATATTCACCAGACTGGACCAAAGCTTTCAGTACTGCAAACAGGCGTATGTGTCTCGTCACTGCTTCTACCACTTTGCGTACTCTCCCTTTATGAATTTGTTTGTAGCAAGGAACCTGTGACTGATGTTACCCATCCACTGTGTTTTACTTCATCAGAGATGCCATCTATTTAAGTGAAGCTGCTGTTTCTTTAAAAAAAAAAAAAAAAAAAGAAGGAAAGGAGAAGAAAAGAAAGAAAAAAAGAAAAGTGATGAAGAGCAGTGATTTATGTTGGTGTGGGTTGCTGGCTTTCTAACTTGGGTAAACTAGCCAGTTATTGTCAAAGATAGGAAAAAGTATTGACAAAATATATACCTGAATTGAATATAAAGTAAAAATATATATTCATCTAAAGTTTTCAGAAAAAAAAAAATTGGCTTTAGTTTGATATAAGACAAAACAGTAACCCAGCTGAGAATAACCTTGTGCTTAAAAAAATAGAAGCTATTAATTTTTTTAATATTTATGTAGTATTTTCAAGTTCGTGCTTTTTAGATTTTTAATAATTTTCCAAAATGAGAAGTATACGATTTTCACAAACACTTAAAACTTCAATTCATCTTAATTTGTAAAGTATGATGAAAGGGTTTTGTATAAAATATTTCTTATAAAAATACAAAAAGAAAAAGAAAAAGCAAGGATAATTGGAAGGATTAAAACAACAGCAGATATTTAAAAAAAAAATGATATTTATAGTAGTTAAAAGGACTTCATTTAATTGTTTTAAAAAGTCCTAAAATGTCTACAAAGAATAAAACAACTAAAAACAATATTCCAAAAGTCTATATTACTAATAATTTGAAATAAAAGTGATAATTTGTAAATATTTTGAATATCTAAAAAGTAGCCAAATTAAATCAGCTATCTAAAAGAAATTAATTCAGGTAGAAATATATTCCCTTTCCACAGGAAAAAGTGTTAAAGGTCACCAGGTTTTGATAATATTATAAATTTATTAGTTTGCATAAATAAGCAAAGAAAGTGATAAGCAAAGATTTGTTAAAGTCTGGCTGTTTAGACTTTAGACTTATAAGATTCAAAACTTTCCTTCTCTAAAATTGGTTACTTTCTCCACCATATAAGTAAAAATCCCTTGATTTATCTGTGCTTTACTTTGCCTCAAGGTGAGCTAAGGTAAAATATCTGATGGATTTCACTTACTTATATATAATGAATTAAGCCCAAATTCTTAATTTATAATTGAATGCAATTTTCATTAATTAGCAAGAGAGATAATTTTATAGTTGATGTAAAAGAAAATTTTATATTAGGAAGCCTATTTCCAACACTACATGCAATCAAAAATAAGACTGGTCGATATTGTAACAACCACCATGTTTTTAAGTAGTCATTTTAGGAAGTAGCCATTCTTAGCTTAATCAAATCTTTTAGACTTATTTCAAGCTATTTCATCTGAGCAAAATTTTCCACTTGGTAGATATTTAATTGTTTTTAATATTTAGATAGTCAAAACTGTAGTAAATACTTAATTTCTCCATTTGAAATTTATTTATAATCGCTTAAAAATCTAACTTGCTTTTTTAAAATGTTAATATTAAAAGCAAATGTTGATATTCATGCTATAATTGATAGTACCTCAACTTCTTTAGAACTTAGAAACTATAGTCAACATTTATAACTTTTTTCACTTATTACAAAGCTGTAAAATTTCAAGTACCAACTTAGTACCAACTTAGTCATATGGTTAATAAGTTACAATTTTTCTTATAAATAAATCTTCCAAAATGTTAATCCTTCTTTTTTGAATAATATATAAAGATATAAAAGCATAGTATATACGTTTTTATTGATTTAACTCTTCTTGAATTCAGAATTTAATTTTATTAGGATAAGTGGAGAAGAGCTTTTTACATATTAAAACCATCAAACTGAAGTTTAATCCTGAATCTCTAAATGTTAAACTTATCAACATTTGATCTAAACTACAAGACTTACTTATAACAGCATTTTCTTATTTTGAATATAAATTTCATATATTTTTCAATTTTTTTCTATATTTCTTTTCACTAAGAACTAAATACTTCCAATTATTTCTAAGGTACAAATGATAATATTAAAGTTTATAATAATAATCATAACAATATTAATTGTAGTTATCTTATTATTATTAGTTGTAGTAGTTCTAACAGTAATGGTTATTATGAAAAGAAGAAGTTTTAGTAATAATAATAATGATAATAATAGTATTGATAATAACTGCAATGATAATGAAGATGATAGTTTATAATATTTAATGGAATATAAAACAGTATAAGCAGAAAATAAAGATAAAATGTAAATATATATGTAAGATATAGAATATGCAAATATCACAGAAGAAGAAATATGAGATGATAAATTATGCAAAGAAAACAAAATTCATAACAATAAGAGAAATAGCTTATGCTTAGATGAATGATATCAATAAAATAAAGATATAATAATAATCACAATATAACAGTTATACAAAAGAATAATAATATAAAGATATTGAGAAAATCTATGAAATTACAAGACAATAATAAGGAACTTTTAAAATATCAGCAAAAACTTAGGTTGGAAATATTTAAATAGGTAGACACAGTGACAATTATTCTTTTTTTATTAATCAAATCCAACTACTTCAAGTGTGACAAACTTTGAGGGTTTTTTTTTAGCTTTGTAATAAGTTTTAAAAGTTTACAGTGTTTGCATTTACTACAGCTTGTAAATTTCAAATCTAAGTGAATCAAATAAATTCTAAATTTTAAAGAGAATAATATTCTCCGGAATTTTTAACACCTTAAAATATCATTCAAACCTTTTCCATCATTTGGCATGAGTTCAAGTCAAAGTGAAGATATCTAAACTGGTCATATTTTTTATTCAGCTTATTTGAGTACTTGCAAAATCTGCAATGAGATAGTTGTGTATATATATATATATATATATATATAAGTACTAATACTAAAACACTAAACTGATATCAGAATAGGTACCAATAAATAAACATGGAATTTTTCTTGGAATATTTTCATAAGCTTTAACCAGCAGCACATTTTTCAACGCCAGTGTATATTGAAGTCGTATCCATAACTGATCACTCTCATTCACATTCCACAGAACTTTTTTTTTTTTTCTTTATCAAACCTCAGGCTACCAGAGGACCTCAAGGACTGTGAAATAAGAATCCTTAAGATTTTGGGTGAACTCTCACAAAAAAAAAAGCCCCTCCAAAATTACAAAAAACAAACTAATATGTTTATAACAGAGGCAGTTTTCTCTGTATAAACAAGAGAAACAATTACAAGAGTCATAATACTACTGCTAGCCAACATATTGCCATGTGCTCGAATCTTATCAAGCTAAAACCTCTTTAGCAAGAACTTATATAAACATTTATTTTTAATCCAATTCCAATTCAAAGTTGGAAAAGGTTGCTAATTTCCTTATGTTTTAAATTTTCCCTCTTTATTAACTTGCTTTACAATATCAGTAATCATTCTACAAAAATAGTCATCATCATCAATAAGAGTAATGATAGCAAGAATTATATTTATTACTTTTATTATAGTAATAGTAATAATATTATTGCTATTTGTAGTAGGGGTACTAACAATAATGATCATAATGACAAGAAGAAGTTTAAATAATAACAATAAGAAGAAGAAGAGTGATGAAGATGAGAGTTTGTAATAATATTTATTGGAATGAGCCAGGAATTGAGATGTAGATAGAATAACATTGAAATACAAATAATAATGTAAAGAGCTTATAATGATAATTACAATATTATGGATAATATTACAAAAGTGATATAATAATGATAATAATGAGCTTAATCATGATAATGTAATGATTATTTCATATAAACAATGGTAATGATTGATGTTATGAAAATAAATAATGTTAGTATTAGTAGTAATAGTGATAACACTCATGATAGTAATAATTCAAAGAAATCATTTAGCGTATAAATTGTATATTTTCCCCAAATTATAAAATTAGCCAAAATCTGTTTACATTGAGCTTTATTAAGAACTAATACCAACTAAATGAAAGCAGGTTAAAGAGTATACAGTTAGTAACTTGTTAAAAAAAAAAAATTAAAAATTTCAATGTCATATTAATAATTTATATGGTTAATAATTTCAACATTAATTCAACCTTTGTTGTTAACTTGGTAATGATAACATCTATCAAAGCAGTTCAATAACTATCCTAATTTTATTTCTAATTGATTATCAAAGGTAAATGTGTAATCCTGGCATTATCAATAATTGAGTCTCATGATTATGAAAATACTCCACATATTAGTTAGACTGTTAAAATATATTTATAATAGTAAAATAAAAGAATGTGATTAGATAAAGAAAAATATTTTATGGTTAGTATTAAATGAATTGTGACTAATGACAATTGTGTATAACAGATAAGTAAAATAATTTTAACAATTATGTTTTATAATTTTTTTGTTAAGAGCTCTAGCATTTTTTATAATGATTGTTGAAGTTATAATTTTGAAGTATTGTAGGTTTTTAAAAAACTTTTTGTACAGTACTAACCTCTTGTTGAAAATTGTTTTGACTGGTCTAGAATTTTATATTTTCTTTTAGTTTCATAATTGTAGAATCAAATGCATCACTCCTACACTAGATAGTCAATTATAAGGAGCCTTGTGGTCTCCTGTCTAATCCTCTAATTTTGATCTACCTATTGCAAATTATACTACTACTAGTTCTACAACTATTAAAATAATACAGTTACTCTGACTATTGTTTTAGTAGAATATTTGTAATAATACTAATGATTTGAAAGTAAGTGAAAGGAAGACATTGTAGTGATCTAGAAAAGAAGAGGGGGGGAGAAAAAAAAAGTTTCTGCCTACAATTTACTGCAGCTGCATCTGTCAGTTGCACTGAGAGAGTGTTGTGTCCATTGCGTGCACCTTGCAGAGGCGGAGCGGGGGTAGCAGGAAGACAAAATCTGACGTCACAACAATAATGTGGATGTCAGTGAAATTGCCATTCATATCGGGTTTGTAGGTAACCACCGCCTCCGCCGCCACCACCACCGCCACCACCACTGCCGCTGTTTATGGCAAAGCACACACACACACTCTACTTAGTATTATTTTGATCTTCTGTTCTTATATTTTGTGAGTGGGTTTTCTTGCTTCAAGAAAAAGTCGTTTCATTTCTGCAATGCACTGGTTGCACTTAATTTGCATGTGAACTTCAAAAGGACTGTTAAGAATTTATTTATTCTAAGGAAAAACATTTTTTTAATGATTTATCTTGCTTGCTATCCATTAATATAAACATTATCACAAAAATCATTAGCAGAAATATCTTCTTTTTTTTCTATTAAAAAAGAAGAAGAATACAGAGAAGAGTGAAAATAAACGCAAATTATTAGCAATTGATATCATGTCTATATGTAAATAAACATATGGAAATTTAAAAATTTGATTCTGAAACCTCAGAAAATAATATCAAATAACAAGAAAATTACTGCTTAAATCCTTATATTGAAGACTTAGTGAAAAAAAATTAATGACAGAAAATCATTGTTACAATAAAACATTCATTAGAAGTAAGATAAAAAGAAAAATGCTTGTCATTAATTTTCTAATGAATGAGAATATTCATTTAAAATGGCTCAAAAATTAGTCTGAAGTAATACTTGTATGAATGAAAAAAGAAGTATTTATACACATGAATGATGATATGATTGCTAATGTTAGCATTATAAAACTTTAATAATAGAAATAATATTAGTTCTTTAGAATAATAAGAAAATAACAATAATTGTAACAGCAATGCAATAGCGATGTTTGTTGTCAAATCATAGAAAAAATATTTGGTAAAGATTCAAAATAAGTTATAAGTGACCCAATACCTTCTTTCTTCAGTGAATCATTTTCAATAATGGACAACATTTTGTTGTCCAAAAGAGTAGCTCATCTTGTAAACATGTTAAAACCTTGATTGAAATGCTGTAACTCAAAGGGTTGTCTCTTTATCGCTCTCTCTCTCTTTGCATATATATATATATATATATATATATATATATATATAGTACATCTGATTGTCCCAACACCCTTGTTAAATGTAATATTTGCATACTTGTAAAACCTGGCAATACATAAAATATGAACTTGAAAGCATTAAAGCCAAAATCTGAGATAATTAACAGAGAAAATAAGTTATGTGAACAGTATGTAACTGAAAATAGCCTGAAAATGTACATTTGAAGACACACACACACATATATATATATATATATATATATAGATGTTGATATATCTGAAGGTTTTCCTTTATAAATAGTATCATATGTAAATATTTGTTATTTTACTTGTGGTCCATATGTCGGGTAAGGAGTCAATTTTAACTCAAATAGAGATTAAGTGATTTCTTATAAAATCCAAAATATAACATTTAAATACTAAGATATGGCATCATATTTTATAAACTTAGGGGTTGAGTTTCATTGCAAAAATTACTCTTTAATATAGCTAGAACAGTTAACAAGACTGTGGAAAAATATTGATTAAAGTTAATTGTCTTTTTTCATTTAAAAAGAGACAACTTGTTGTTCAATCAAGATATATTGATAGAGATGTCCTATGTTTAACTTAGTCTGATAGAATGTCATCTAATAATCAGAAGAAGAATCTCCTCTTACTGGTTTTTGCAATAAGCTCAATTACAAATAGATAATAGATATATAGACATCTACCGACCAAGTTAGAAAATTAAAAGAAACAATATCAAATAACCAGACTTAGAAATAAACAAAAAAAAGTAGACATTATGAAGGATGTGAAAAGTCTGAATTCATAAATTTACTTTCAAAATAAAACTATTAACATAAATGTTAATCAAATTATGATCCTGAAAATATTTAACAAATTGAAAAGGTACCCAGGGATTTTTAGTGATAATTTCCCCAAATAATCAACGAAACAGACAAAGGAAAATACAAACAATGAACATAAATAATCTGATAAGTAATTCAAATTTCTTCTCATATAGTTCTTGCATATATATTTTTTATTTCAAATCTCCTTGAGATTATTTGGGAACTGAGATAAACAGATCTCCATACATTGACAAGAGTAAAGGCAGTTATGATATTGCGACAGAACTGAAAGTTAATTTATATCAATTGTGAATAGTTAGTAGAAGTTAGAAATGAAAAATTCAGAAACTTGTGAATAATGATTTTGCTTTTTTAAAATCATAATTTCAACCACAGCCTCACAAAAATTGTCTTAATATAAGATGACTCTGTTCTTATGTATATCCAACTGACAAATATATTAAGATGGCAGAAAGTTTTTTAGTCAAACTGTTTAGGTAAACTTAACAAGTTTGAAATTCTATTAGTAATTTGAATTGAATCAGAAACCAGGATAAATATGCCCTTGCCTTTGATGTATGAGCAATAAGGAATTGTGTAATCCAACAAACTATTTGGCGATTGATGAGAACAAACTTGAAAAGGCAAAATTTCAGTTGGATTGTCTTTAATAAATGAGGATCATCAAAGAAAAAAAAATTAGAAAATAAAATAGCATTCATAATATGAAAATAATTTCTAAACTTATGATCCTGTATTTGGATAAATCAAGTTGCTTCTAATCCTGGAACACTGTATATCAAAGGTCTGGATTATCATTCAATGTCAAGATATGGAACATACAATTAGAAGCCACAAAGGATATAGGACAATTCATCAAGGTGTCATCAGCTGCTAAAAAAAAGTACACAGCATTTTGCAAAATCATTTTAATTCAGGAATTAATTTATATTACAAATCTCTTGCATAATTCACGTACATCATTGGATAAAAAATGACAGTGAGAAGATTTGTTGTTGATATTCTTTATTATTAATCTAAGGTAGGAACAAAAAAAAGACGTGGATCAACTCCATCTGAATGCATGTTTTACATGCATCAAATATTTGTCTACATACAAAGAAGACTGCTGGATTTAAAAATGCAAAAAACTGGATTATAGATGAAAAATAGAAATCTCTAAGATTTGCAAATATAAAGAATTATGACACTTTTTATTAAGAATTAAATCAAGTGTTATCTATTTCAAGATTATTGTGGTATGCATCACCTTTAAAAGGAAATAGGTCAATGAGACATTATTCCATATGGCAAGCCTCCATTGGTAAGTAAATCTAATTGCATTCATGGGTGCATGTATGCAGCATTTGTTGGTTTTTACAAGACTAATGAAAATGTACTTCCACATCTGCTAGGATTCTTTTTTCACTCAGCAGTTATTCAAATGCTAGAAATTTAGTTTATTTGCTAAATGACCTCATTCAAAGGCAAATAAAGTTAATTGGTAATTAGACAGCAAAATACTATTTTGCAGAAAGATCAATGATTTTGTATTCAATTTATATGTTTAAAAAAAAAATCAGAAAATCAAGTTTCAACTTGAAAAAATATTTCCCTTAATAATTCATGAACAAAAGTGAAAAATACAGCATTACTAGAACTAGTAATGCTGTATTTTTCACTTTTGTTCGTATTCAAACTTGAAGAGTTTTTCTAAATCTATTTAGAAAAAAAAATTCAAATAAAATTCAAAACAAATCAGAAATGTTTTGTTTTCTGCATTTTATGTTTAACAAGTTCGTTTTTTTTTTTTTCAAATGATTTTCAGTTTCAGATAAAAAGTTGAATTAGAATGAAAATATCTTAGGGGAAAAACAGTTCCTCAATTGTTTTATGATTATTCATAAAAACCTTAACTCAGTTGTTTTTCTAGGACCAGACTTTTTGAAGGGTTTTAACCTTTTTTCATTAAAGGGACAACATTTACTGTTTGTGTTTTAAAAAGCATACTGTTTTTCACTATTTTGTATATCCTTATTGGTGTCTATATTCATCAAGTGAAACTGACAAATATTTGAATATAATGATCAATAAAAAATAATTTTTTCATTCAATATAAAGTATATCTGCAGTAGCCTACTGTGAATTCATAAAACACCACTGCCTGCTTCTATAGCCAAATTGACAACACACACACACACATATCATTATTATCATCATATGTTCTTTTATGTAAGATTTAGTAATAAATATTAAATCTTCTTAATAAGCATAAAAGAACCCATATTTTATTTTTAGTAATATGCTCTGGTTTAAATGTGGATTGAAATATTTTTATCGGTGAATATATCTATCCACATTAATTTACATATCTAATGTATGTTTATTGGCTGTGGGCAAAACATCATGCTAAGTTATTTGATTATTATTAATATAACGTATTGACCAAATTGGAGTGAATTAAGAATTGGGCAAAGAAAATACATTCTTCTTTTTTGGAGGTTATTTTTCAGACTTTAAAGAAAGAAGAAATTGATGTAATTTTTTTATAACAAACTTGTATTTAAAAATTAAAACTGTGTTTCAAATAAACAAAAACTACACCATCGCTCCATCATTTAATTACCTATTCGTATGAAAATATTTGTAAAATATGTGTTAAAATATAGATTCAAAATTTCGAGATGGAAAAATTTATTCTAGGGAATAAAAACTGCAGAAATGAGGAAATTTTAGAAATAAGTGAAAATCATTAAACGTTCATTATTCCTTTTATATGATCCTAATCAGTTCTATTTTAGCATATTCAAAACATGTAAATAACAAATTGAACAATAATAGATAAATTTATTTAAATAATAATATCATATTTAGAGATGCCACTATGCCATATTTTAGCAGTTATTTCAGATGTGTGCAGCCTGTTATGCATCAATTTATTGGATGTACGACTGCGTGGCAGTATTGATAGGTTTTATTCCAGAAGGTGTCCAGTGTCTGTCCTGGGAGTTTTGCCACTATATTGTGTAGAGTAGGTTAATTTCATGAAACTTAGTAAATGAGTATTCTTCACAGACTAAGGTCTTTAGAAGATTGTTGGTGCTATTTATTTTCTATCTTCATATATATTGAGCTTTGTTCTTATTGAAGGAGGAGGAGATCCTAAGGGTTTGTTACAATAGTGTTAGTGAGTATTTAAATGCATCTGGATATATCATCTTGTTGTTAGAGAGGTATTGTGTGCTGATGGAGACGAGCTGTATAAAAAAACAACCTTGTACCTTACATGCTTTTATTTTACAATGCATGTCTGATTTGACCAATCTGACATAGCAACAAGTTAGTACAGAGAGAGAGAGAGAGTAGTTATATGCATATAAGGTTACTTCAGCAATACATGTATAGAAACTTACATACTTGCATACATATATAAATATAAAAGTGTGTGTGCGTGTGTCTATCAATGTATATTTAGATACATACATATGTTATGACAATCTATTCAATTTTTGAGGAAGACCATCACTTGAAGATTCAATGAAGAATTCTACTTGTGGTGAATGTGAATATGACTTTTTGAGTCTAGTGACCATCATAGAATGTCTACCATGATCTTTTGAGTAAACTGAGGTGCAAAAATTATAACTCCTGATTTTCATGGGATTATATGCATATATATATATATACCCGGCTTCAAGAGAGAACAATTCTCTATTGAAACAAGGAAGGAAATAGGCTTGGAATAAAAAATGTATCTTTTTACTCTTGGTGAGATTTTTCCCACCAGCATTAGCTGGTAATATTTCTCTGGAGTCTGAGTGACAGCAAGTTTCTTCAGGTCTCCAAAACTCCTCTGAATATTTTAGCTGATCTCAATTATCATCAAGTCTCGATAATCTCTAATTTTCCTCTGATTTCCAATTCCTTCAGTTTCCTTTCTATCATCATCATTTTTGTTTGTTTATTTTCTTTGTTTTTTACTCTATTTTGACATTTTTTTAACTTAAGCAGTGTAAACTTTTTTTTATGTTTCCACTTCGGAATGTGGTTGTGATGTTAAGAATAAGAAAGAATATAATAAAGAAAAAAATAAAAGTCATAGAAACTTTTATTTTTGTTCATTAGAAATAGCAAAAGAGTTTTAACAAGATGAAAAGAAGAAAAAACATCAAGTTAATTGCTTGAGGATCAACCTATTTTCAATTCTCTGTTTTAATCAAATTTCACTTTTTCTAATTATCAACTTGTAGTTGCCCACAAGGATTTGCTTACATGACAGAAAAAAAAACTTATTTACCTGACTAAAGGATATATATATATATATATATATATATATATTCTTTAGTATAAAGGAAAAGGAAGTTTTCAGTTAAGAAATATTCAGAATTATTTCCCCTTTGAGATATAACATTGTACATGACTACTGTATTGTATTCCATATTATACTTGAATATTTTGTTGAAAATAAAAAGAAAAATTGTTAGATTTTATCTTTAAGATAGAGTTGATAATTTTTTCTAAAATAACTTTTATATTTTAAAAAATATGCTCATTTCTCATAATTGAACTAATTCGCAGTTACTTTAATGAAAACCTTTAAATTTTTCACTTAAGAAGGGAAAAATGCTTTGCTCATGAACCCCTAAATCTGTTACAATAATTGTAATATTTGTTGCTTTTATTGTTATAAATTTGAGGTACATGTATCAAAAAAGTCAAATATTTTATATTTGTTGTTTTTTTACTCTTGTAGTAAACAGGACTTACGCAACATTTATTCAAAAAGTTCCTTTTTTTTTAAAAAATAAGATGTCAATATAAAAACGTCTAGATATCCCATTCTTTGATTTTTTTTTCTTGTGAAACAAGGTATCTTATTTTCACTTGAGTAAGAGTATAAAGTTTTATCTATTTTTATCATTAATACAAAAATTAATGCAAATATTCCAGAAATGTGTATGAAGAGTCCTTGTATATCTCCTACTCATTGTGTCTGGTTGTTTGAAATCCACTTATTCTCTTTACACTTTCTCTCATCATGACTTCTACCTGGAGATAAATGGACATAAAAAAAAAAAAATTATGTAATCCTATAATTTTACAGCTTGAAAAGTCAGCATATTTATGCCGTCCATGCTTACAGGGGGGTGTCCTCGTGGTGTAATGGTTAAAGCGATGGACTGCAGAATCGTAGTAAGCGAGTTCGTACTCCAGTCGCGCTGTTACATTCGCTTTCGGGCAAATACCCTTGGGAAAAGTATGAACCCCCTTATCCTCCCAGCTATGGGTAAAATAGTACCACTACTGTTCTTCTTGGAGAATAGCATTGGCATTAAATAACCAGCAAAGGTTGATATGCCATTAAACAAATAAACCAAACCAAACCGAACCATCCATGCTTAAATCACACCTCATATATTTGTCAGTTTGGTGGGAATGTTGAGTATTTGTCCAATGATGTCACTATTAAGTCTTAGTTGAATTTCATTTATATGCATGAAAGTACATCAATGCCATTTTCTTCTTAATTGCTTTGAGCAAAGAAATTGTCTGGCTATTTTTAATGAAATTTCACTTTGACAGAAGAAAATATTTTCTTGATTTTCAAGTCTAAATTAAATGTTGCCTTATATTACACCTCACACTCCAGCAATGACATCAAGGAAAAAACTGAAGAATCAATACTACACTTTCATCACGGAGACAATGAGAGTGAACTCTAGAATTTGAAAAAGTAAAGTTCGCGACCTTAGTCGAGGGAGACACAAAGGCACCCTTTTCAATAGCTACTACACTGAAGTGTTGGGGAGGGCGCTAGTCCATTCCCTAAATTGCTCCACTTTACCCTTGATCCTTACCTTATAATGTTGAGTGTTAAGCAAGGCGGCATCAAGTACCATTTTTTTGAGTCTTTGGTATGACTCGACCTGGGATTGAACCCCGGTCTTCCTGACCATTTGCAAACACTCTACTCATTAGGCCAATGGTCGGTGTATTAGAATGTACTATGAAATAAAAGATTTCAAAAAGAAGAGCCTTTCTATACTTTTTTCATTTGTTTTATGTATTTTTTTAAGTCTAAAGAAATAGTTTGATTTGGTTATTTGGTTTAATTGTTTATCAACTCATGTGGGTTATTTAAAGCTAAATCCTGTTTCTACATATATAGAGACACACACATATATACTTGTCAGTGAATAGTCAGTTGTTAACTTTAATTTTTAAATGAGTTAGAGATCATTTGTTAGCACACAGTTAAATAGTCTCAAATATTGCTACTTAATATTAGTAATTCTATTTTTCAAGTATTCCTATCTAATCTAATATTAATCATTTGTTTACACTCAGTTAAATGGTTTTAAATTTGGTTTTCTCAACATAGTCAATTTTCAGCCATTGCCATGTAGCACCTTTGAGGTAAAATAGGGTTGGGTACTTGTTTGATACAAGAGCAATAGGAAGAATATGGTTAGGACAATCAAATAGAGCTTCATATGGCCAGCCGATGGATCAGATAGGGCTTCTTTGACTGCCCATTTAACCCTGTAAGGGCCAATGTGATCACTTTGGTTGATGGTTCATAGACTGCTCAGCCACCAGGATCCCATCCTGAAACATTATGGGTCACCAACCATGGCAAAAAGGTGAATTTGTTGGCTAGGGAGGGATCTTACCCCTCTGCAGAGATGTAGTCAGTGTATTTTACAATCTCAGTTGACAGAAAAGGTTCAAAGGGAATTTCAGAAAGTAAAATGATTAAACATAGTTGAAAAATGACTTCACTTGGTAAGAGTTCCTTTGAAAATATCATTGGACTTTTTACAAAGCTTATTAGTTGTGTAAGAAAGATGAAAAAAGAAAATGCCTGTATCAGTCAGTGGCCTAAATTCAATCTGTCTTGGGTTACTTTATGTCAATGGGTTTGGAAATTCTGCACTTTGTACATTTATATAAGCATTTGCTTTGGAGTTATTTCGCTAGGGTTTTTTGCACACTGTTATATATTCCTATCTAATGCCCATAATTTGCTGACAGTCGTATGATTTTAAGTATTCCAATCTATTACTTATAATTATATGGTTTTATATAAGTATTTCTGTTTAATAATAGTCATTTATTTGCACACAGTTATATGGTTTAAAGTAACTAATAATAATCCTTAGTGAACTATCAAAATTTCAACTATAAACAGATCTATTTGACCCATATATGGAACTGTAACAGTTATTAGCACACTAGGTCAGAGTGGATCTAGGCGTAATTACACTGAACAGGTACTTCACGGTATCCAGATCTTCAAACATGAAGCCTCACTTCTGGATGCAGTTTTGGACAAAATATTTTTTTTTTGTTGAGGGGGGATTCTTACTCTTCTGAATAGATGTTAGAATTAAGAATCTAGCTATGTAAGTTGTGAAATTTTAAAGGAAAGCATATGAAAAATTGGGTTTGGGTACAACTGAATCATGAGATATGTTGCAGTCATCTTTGTTTAATGGATTGTGGGATCCACTTGAAATACCTGCTGGATTAAGGTAACTAATTTAATCTGGTTATTTGCTAAGTTTTGCTTTGGAACACTGCTTATCATACCTACTGTAGCTAAATGGTCACCCATCAAAGTACTGAGCTGGGTCGTTGTTACTTAACTGTTGTTATCTGGTGGGAACTAACGGTATCTGCATGAGTTGACTGGAAGTCACAACTGATTTAATCTTATAAAATGAAGATTCAGTATTGTTGTATGAATGAGGAAGATTGATGAGTAAAAAACTCCTTAAAGGTATCAATGATACAGCTTGCCCACCCAAAGGTGGCCCAACTGAAGCTTGGGAACCTTTTGGCCTCAAGTCTGCCTTTGCTAGACAATGCCCATCTGGGGTCAAAGCCAACAGCAAATTAATGCTGCCAGCCTCATCCTTAAAAGTTCATCATTTCTTTTTTATATTTCTTTTTACTTAGTCTCATATTACAAATACTGTATTTTATCAAGTTACATAATTAATCAATCTGATATATTGGTTGAGTTTTGGAATAATTTAAAATTTTCATTAACCATAAAGATTCATGCAATGTATTTTTTTAAAGTTCTTTTATTAATTTTTAAGAGTGGGGATTTCAATTTACCATATACTTTGATGCTAAGCTGGCACTTGATTTTGTGTCCAGTGTCAGACTTTTGCATTTCTTTTCAAATACTTTACCCAAAATATTATAGTGCATGATCATTGTTATTTTATGCCGGTTTAGTCATTTTCTGAGAAGGGAACGGCATATCTTTCAAAAGGAATCTGATAAAATCTGACACCAAAATCCAAATCACTGGTTGTTTTATTATGAATGGACATTGCAAATTGTAACCTCTCTCTCAAAAATTTCAACAATAACTTTTCAACATTTTTTGGTATAATATGAATCTTTGCAGGTTAAAAGATAATCTTAAGACATTTTTTAGAAAAAATTAACATGACAAATTTTCAAGGTTGTAAGTGCTTATTCAAAATTCTGCTGATATATTAATAGAAACAAAACTGACAGGTAAAAAATTATGAAATCAAAAAATATGAAACAGTCAAATCATAACATCAGCCAAACAAACTCTATTTTCATAAAAAAAAAATTAAGATTAAGAGAAACATATATAAATTTATAGTTAGGATAAATTAGTCATAGAAATAATGTACTGTAATCTGTAGGGAAACCAATTTGAAGAACAATCTTTAATGAACGTTTACCAGATTATTTTTAAATTTCTTATTCAAATTCAACAACACGTTTTTCACATTGAATTTTTATGACCTTAAAACAAGAAAGCAAATCACCAATTACTTGATGTAACTTTTCATGACAAAACTGAGTGAAAAACTGTTATCTCTCTTTAATTATTTATTAATTAATTCATTATCATAGAAAATAGAAAAAAACACATAAACTATTTCAAAATGTTTGTGTCAATTTTTCTCACTAGAAAAATTAATGGGTTGGGGCAGGTAAATAGTTCATCTCCTCCTAGATCAACAAGTGATTTACATCCCTCTGGGTAATGTTTTCTTATAGCAAGTGGGTTTATAAAGGTTAGGGATCAAAGAGGTCACTACGACTAGTACAGCATCTTCTCCTCGGATGCAGTTTCAACTACATTATCAGTAAAATATAATTCAAAATAAATCCTTTCAATCCTTTCACCTATCAATTTGGAAAAGGGGTATTGGATACCTGTTCATGTTACTTGTAACTTTTGGGCTAAATACAGATTTCGATCAGTTCATTTTAATATAGTTTTTCAATGAAATATAGCACTAACATTAAGATTTTAAAAGATTAAACAAAATTAATTCTATAAGTTTATTTATCTAATTAATATAACAAAAAGCTCCCAACTTAAGTTTCTAAAGAAGAAAAGTTATTGAATAATTTAAAAATGAGCAACTAATATTGTTGCTCTTTGTTTTTTATATGACAGAATATTTTTCTTATTCTCTTTATTGCTTTTGGTTTGCTACAAATAAAAGGTAAAAGGAATTATCACAGCATGGCTAAGATAATAGTTTTTTGATCAAGCTTACTTCTCATTAATTTTCTTCAATGATTGATATAAGCATTAGATATGTTTCAGCCAAGTAAAATAAATGAAAACTTGAAAAATTATATTACACTGAGTAAGAGTCAACTTGACCAGAAACTAAAAAATCTAATAGTAATAGATAATATCAAATACAATTTTTAGAATTAAAAAAAAGTTTTTTTATCTGTCTGAAAATTCTAATTTCTTCTATTTTTATCACACACACACACACACACACACATAGTAATTGTTTAATTTCTGTTGTAAGGTAGAACAATTCATTCATAGAGTTTGATTAGTACTGTCAATATCAGTTCAAGTTGAAACTGTGTCAAACTGTGACTACTTGAATATGCCACTGTTTTATATTTTGCAGTCACACAACTGATGAAATAAGAGAACAAGTCTCTGCTATAGCTTTGCACCATCCAAGCAAACTGGGTGCCAACAAGCATAGTTGTCATGATGCACCATTATTACCAGAACGAGTAGTAGCTGCTGCTTACACTATGATTACTACTGCTACCATGTTTGCTATATTTTTGAGGAACCATGGTAGACAGAGAGTGAATAGGTTTTATAGAATGAATGTTTACCAGAGGCAAAAGAGGCAGAGGAAGGCAAAAAGGAAGAAAAGACTCAATTAAGAATAAAAAAATGTCAGGAAAAGAATGAGAGAAATCCTTTATCAATAAGAGAAGAAAAGTGAAAACAAATATTAAAGTGAAGAAAATAGAAATATTAAAGCCAAAAGAAGTAAAATGTGGTGGAAAAAAGAGAGAAATTGATGAAATAACAAAGAGGAAAGAAAAAAAGAAATTTATAGAATTTATTGAATGAAAGAAAGGTCAGTCGAGATAGAAGAGAGAAAGAAT